>VZTJ01003988.1:483026-636920 GCA_013397795.1 Orthonyx spaldingii
CCAAAAATCAGTTCAAAGTGACAGATGCAACTAGCTCCAGATTCTGCTCTTTTCTTAATTTCACTTTTACCTCTCAATTTTGATAGACTCAACTGAAAACTGATTCCCATAGAGGCAGTCATCATCTATCCACTGGGAAAAGGTAATACACAGAAAGATTCAAGTAACTCGTGAACATCTTCTAATCTGTCATCCACTCTAACAGAGAGCACTACTAGAGAGAAATGTACCTGTTACTTAAATACCATATACTACTGGTGTTCAATAAATAGAATTAATTGGTGATTCATTGATTAGTGATTTATATACAGTTCTATGTGTTCCTGCAGTATTTCTGAAACTTTCATGACAGTGACCCTGTAACTGTTTCAATACTGGGATATAAAGTAAAGAACTATGCAAGCCAACTGTAAAAGATCTTTAAAACGGGAACAGCCTGTAACAAATGGTAAATTCTTTGGTTATAGTTTCACGCAAATGCAAAATCACAGTTTTATGGAAAATACACCTGTTAGGACAGTACTTATGCTAATCAGAATCAGTAAAGTGGATTTTTTTGTCTCTGTTTTGCTGTGCTCACCATAATTTTATTTCTTTGATTGTGGCCAACTGAAGGACAGATTTCATTGATCACTAATTTTGTGGAACATCTGTAACTCCAGAGCTCTAAAGACTCTTCTCAAGCAATGTCACTGTGGTCAAGATACCAAACACAGGATTTCTCAAACATGAACAGCTAATTCCATGAAGCAGGGCTACAGGATATATTAATCCCAGATTCTGGTTACAATCCCTTGTTCTTTTAAAAACGAGAGCTACAGTTACAGTACACATGGCTGGGAGCAAACAGGGACTACAGGAGGCCAGCCTCATTTCTCCTCAGCTTGAGGACAGGGGCAGCACATATGAGGGATCTGAGGTCAGGAAGGACAGATGGTGGGATTTCCCATTACAGCTCAGTCACCTCTTGTCCCTTCAACATTGAGCTTTATGTTTTCCAGTTGGTGACTCTCACAGTTTGTGTTTCTACATTATTTTACCAAGCTCATATTTGTAACTCAAACTGTGAGAAAGCATTGTGGAATAAATTTCTAGATGTCTTGTGAACAAATCTTATTGGTACTTTCTCAGAACATTAATAATTATACTTTCTGCATCTCCTCCCTTCAGCTAAAGTAATACATTATTAAAATGTTAGTGTGAGATGTTTTTTAATGAGTTTTTCTTTAAAAAATTTGGAAAAAAAAATCTCATAAGAAATTCTAAGTCAGAGGCCTGATATACAGCCCTGTGAGTAAATATACAAAAAGTTTCTGTTGGCTTTCTGACATAATTGCATCATAAATATTGGAAAAGGATCCATCAAGAATATAAACTAAGGAAGTCCAAGAAGTAAAGAAACAATACCCTAAGGAACAGGAAGAGTTATGTATGGTTTTCTACAAGCATTCAATCACTTTACAGAATTGAAAAAATGTTAAGGCTGGAAGGACCTCACAAGATCGCTCAGTACAAGTCTCTTAACGGTGGCAGGATCAAACATATGTTATGTGAGTGCTATGTAATACATGCCAGATAGAGAATATGCTTCTAAGCATTATCCAGTCAGAGCCTCCATTCCAGGCTGTTCCATCAGTCAAACTATTCCACCATTTGTGCAATCTTATGACTAAAATAAACACTTTCAATCCTGTATATGCAATAGCACTGTAAGATTGTTATGCTGGAAGTCTGTGACCTAGAGTTTATCATGAACGCTCCTGCAGAATAACAATTTAATTAAAATTAGCATTACTTCTTTCTATATTAATTTTCAAGAATGTTCACTTTTCCAGAGGGGTGAACTTTTCTTTTGCCATCTTTTCTATTTTCAGAGAAAGAACATCTCTCACCGTCAGGAGTTTAGCCTCATTTCCCTGTAATGTATTCATCACCACTCAGCACATCTGTCCCAGCAAATCCCATTTCCTGTTCTATTCATGAGGCTCAGCAACCTGGAGCTTTAGTGATTGCCGCCACACTTTTCCCATGGCCTTCTCACCTCTCACCCCCCCCACGCACCCCGCTCCCATTGTTTATCATCTGTTCTCCCCTGCTGCAAACTGCTGTCAGATGTTCACTTATCCCTAATCTTACTCACTGCCTTTGATATTCTTTCTAATCCAACAACCTGTCAACTGGGGCATCAGCCCATGTCCACACCAGCTGCTCTGTCACAGGCCGTAAGATTCCCTCTCTGCTCCAAGAGGTATTTAAAGGATTTTGACACAGCAACCGCAACGTGAAACAAATAATTAATGCTGTTTTGATCAGTGATCAGGGCTTTAGTGTGACATGAGCTGACCACTAAGAAAAACTGAGCTTTACTTTGTTTAAACTTCGGTAAACTTTAGTGTTACTGTATGAACAAGATTTTGATCAATGTCTGAAGGACAGTGCCAAAAAGCTAAGTTCTTTAACTTTAGTTAAAAATTATGAAGAATAATTAATCTGAATGCAAGTCAGAGGGGCAGATAACATTATATGCCTGCTGTGTAAAACATGCTTATTTATGCAGTATCAACTTGTGCAGAGTTTTCAAAGTATGGGAGCTGACCTTTTATGAGCCACAGCTGAAAATACAAATGTATTTTAAATATGGCAGCAGTTGAGATAAAATTATTTAAAATACACTTATTTTCAGGAATAGAGTAGGATAGTTTCATCCCCTATAGAACATCAAACCCTGACATTTTAAAGAATACTGCCATTTACAGAAAATGTCTCATTTCCATGATATTCAGATTTGCTATAAACACTTAAAATTTTACAGGGTTCATCTGCTTTAAAACATATCAAATACACATAATGTCATAGCTGAGATTGTGATTCAGATGACAGATTTTTTGTATGGGGAAAAGTTTCTGCTATTTAAGCAAACACGTGAATTTTGATCCAAACTGAAAAGCAAATACAGCATTTAGTTGTTGGAAGAACATGAGCACTATTTCATTTCTCAGATCTAACTGCAATTACTATAAAAGAGATGGTACCAAACCAGACAAAAAAAGCCCACTTTATACCCTACAGTAGTTGTATTTCACACACGAAAGTATAATAAAACCTCAGTGATGAATTTTATAACACGGTTCATTCACTTAGAACTAAACCACTTTTATTCTTAGGGCTTGTCCATACCAGGACATCAAGAAAATGAATCTGAAATAAGTACCTTGATGAACTTGAATTCTGCTACTTAAACTCCATTAAACCCCTGTGTGGACACAGTCATCCAGTTTAGTTTACTGCTCCCTTAGGGCACGCACTGGAAAGTTAACATGGATTAAGCTATGGTACGAATTCAAAGTGCAATCGTACTTTGAAAATGGTTTAACGTAAACACAACCAGACTCTTTGTTGTAGAATGAGACATGGAGTTAATCAGGAAAGTCCTGTGTAGACAAGTCCTTGCAGATGAGGCTACTGGAGTGGTATTGTCAGAGCTGATGGTTTTCAACTTCTTCATCTGCAGACCTGGAAACATCTTCCAGGGAAGCTGCAGGCTTTGGGAGCACGTTAAGCCTGCTGATAATTGATCTGTTTTTCTCAGTTGCCTCATATGGATGAACTACAAGTTTTCCAATGGCCCTCTGTGAACTGCGTATCAGAACTTGGGAAGTACAACTCACTACACCTCACGTGCCTCCTCCTACACTAAGTGTTAACTTCACAGTTACTGTGCAGGAACCCAAGCAGTCTGATGGCATTAAATGAGATTTTACTGATCATTTATGTAAGTGCAGGCACATTTCAGCTACAAAAGGTGCTCAACAAGGCCTTATTCTTTACACTAAGTGACATTTGCTGTCACAAGTGTGTTAAATCGTAATATGACTGACCTAAAAATACGAAGTTTTGTCACTTTCAACTACTTTTCATGCGTTTACTTCAAAGCTTACATTCACTTGTCAAAGCATGCTGGATAAAGGAATTAAGACTAACACAAGTAATTTTACTGAAACAAAAACAAGTACCAGCGTTCTTTTCAACTACTGCTCTTATTAACTAATGCTTCTCATTTCCCCCTTCATAATTCATAAATGTCTCATACAAAAATAACTTGCAAAAATTTTCAGAGTTGAATTCAAAGCATATGGCAGAGCCAGAAGCAGATATGCCTAGATTCCTTAGTTCTTTTTCTTAAATCTGTGTTCTAATTGCAGAGAACACCATTTCTCTCAAAGGAAATGATGCTCCCTCAGTACTTAACTCCCTAATGCTGTCTTCACAAAAACTTTTCTCTCTTTTCTGTCACCCACAGGAAAGAATTACACTGCACCTCAACCGCATTCACTGTTAACACAGAGCAGTCAGATAAAAAAATCAGTCTCATCCAGGATCTACCTCTGACAGAAGTCAAGATGCCCAAGGAAGAATACATTGTTAAAACACTCTCAGACTCCTGCAATTTGCAGCTCAGGGACTCCCTGAGCTAGAAGCAGTATGTTTCCATTTAAGATTAATACTCAACACTGACATAACAGACTTGACAAGCTGAATAAAATGAGACAAACTTCACAGGAAAAAATGGCATCTCCTTTCACTGTGCTACTGCTTTAAAAAAAAGAACGGCAAATAAACGTGTTACTTGGTAACATATTTCCTACTACTGGAACCTTTTGAAGATTCAACAGAAGACTTACTTGTTTGAACAGGTAACTTAAAAAACTGTTTACTCCCTCAACAGCATAATTTTTAACTGTCAAAACAGAAAAGAATGTTTTATGTTTATAAAAAAGCAGACGGAAGTTCCAGAGAATACTTCAGGCAGCTGGGCACATTCATGTTGCTATTACCATATAAAAAAATTTCTAAATGCAAAATAAGATTGTTAATATATTTGTTACACTGCCCTGTTTTGCTTTTTCATCTTCAAAGTTTTTATGACATTAATGATACCGGCCTCACTTCTTTCTCCATGTATAAACATATTTTAATCTTGATGACATCTCCAAGACAGTTAAAATTTTAAGACACAGTAGTTGCTCATGGTCACAAAAGAAAGCAGTAGCAAATCTCAGATTAGAAATAAGAAATTCCTTCTTCACTGATGAATTGCACCCTGCTCATGAAGCACATTTTCTACCCATTACAAAGTTCACGAGGTGTTAAAATCTACAGCAGCCTTGAAAATTAGTTTAGAACGACTACAAAACTCAAAGATATAATAATTTAATTCCCTTAACAGTGAATGAAAAACATCATGCATTAAAATGAACTTGAAGGGAGCATTTCTCATGTTTAACTTTAAAATAAATTATTCTAAGCATTAAATCAATAGAGGAAATGCGATGCTAAGGCTCTGACCTACTCTGAAGTGTGGAAGGAATGTGAAGCTCAGAAAGGAGCAAATAGTTCCAATTTACCACTACTGACTGCATGATTCAGTCGATATGCACGGAGTTTTTGAGGTTTATCCCACTCGCATCATTGAAACAGATGCCCATTCACCATTCCACAAACTCACTCACATACAAACACACTGGGAAAATTATTCAGTTCTAGTCTGGTGGCAAACTTCTGAAAGTTCCCAGGCAGAATGCACATGTATGTTTATACAATGCAAGGAAACAGTGGCAAGAGCTCCCCTGCCAGAATAACCTTCAAAAACAAAGCTATAAGAGTCTGGGCGAGATCCACAAAGGCTTTAATACGTGAGCTCTGGACAAAAGTTTCTGTAACAGCTCAAGGTATTATTCCCCCAGCTAGATGCTTCCCCCCAGCTGATGGATGCTCTGCCTCCCCTTTGAAGGGTGCTGTCCCTAGCACAGAGGTCACCAAAAAGAGTATGCAAAGGCAATTCACAAAGTTCTGTGTAAAGCTCAGTGATTTGGCTTAAAGGGCCGATGGCAGTGGGTTTGAATTGGAACAACAGAGCAAGAGCTGGAGCAAAGCCACCTTCTGCTGATTCCCAGGGGGTAAGAACCACTAGCACAGGGAAAAAATTGCATGCAGTAACTCCTTAAATTACTGCAGCAAGATCCACCATAGCTCTGTCAAAACCCTGTACAAGGGTCCAAATCTGACATGCAGAACCACTGAAACGCCTGCTCAGGTGCTGTTTAAGATCTGGTGCGTTGCATCCAGATCCCCATTTGGATACTCGATGCTGCTCAAAATCCCAACGACTCTCCTTAGCTGTCACTACTCAGAGTCAACTTCATGACTTGGAGTCTCAGCAGAGTTCTTAAACTTGGTTTCTTTTTTTTGGTTTTTTTGGTCTAATATACAAGCTAGTGCCTGGCTAGCGTACACAAAAGAGAGCTGAAGATTTACACACAAATGTGTTTCCCAGCAGTGAACACACTCTCCTGTGATGTGGGAAGCAATATTAATTGAAGTGAGATCTTGCAGCCTGACTCTACCACATCCCAGGGAAATGCCCTAGCCCTTGGGCATTGAGTTAATCTCTCATTAGCCATCCCTCTGGTCTCTTGAATAAATTATTTATGAAAAGCAGAAAAACTTCAATAGGAAAAAGTGAAAAGAGATTTGCCATGGAGTTCCTGGTAAAGACGCCAATTCTTCAGGAGGTGATGCATGTTTAGAAAAAAAGCCAATTTAGATAACAAATCAATTTGCACTTTGGGGGCAAGTACACATTAAAGCTAGACAGATGCTATCCTATATGTGAGAAAAATGGGGTTTTTTTTCTCTTGGTACCAAGCAGAACCAAAATATATAGGAACACATGGTTCCCACTGACAAAATGAAGAGGATATTCCTCACACTAGAGTGAGGTACCTTGTCCATCTCTTAACCCCAGGCTACCTCACTTCAAACACACCTTATTTGACTGAGGGCCCCACCTGGAGCAGGGCTGACAGCTGAAAATCCCAAGCAGAAGCTGAGGTCCCTTTTGAGGTTCTGTCAGATGTCTATTTTGAAGAAAATCATTTTAATCTGTACCTTACCCCTCCACACTGGCCCTTGCCAAAATCTGACTAGAGTTTGCTGAATCCACAACTCCTTGGCTGTGCTTCCGTTTCTACCTTTACACTATAGAAAGACAGAACTAATTATTTAAATAAGTGACTGCTACAGTGACTTGTCCAGCAAGCCAGGCTGTTCTCCATAGTTTGGATGCCCAACACCAAGCTGCAGGGTGCCTCAATTTGCAAAGTCCGAAACCTGGAAGTCTTTCAGAAGGGTATATACCTACTTTTGTGCTCTACAGGCAAACTTCAGAGCTCATCGCTTTCATTTAAAATACAGGTGGGCAGAAAGACGTCATATGAAAAGATCTCGTGACCCTCTATGGGAAGAACAGAATCCACCATGGGCATAAATTACCGTAACTTCAGGAACTGCCATGATTTCTGACAATCCTCACTTCTGTTAAAGAACCAGAAACTGCCATTTTTCTCATGATCTTTTGGAAGAGTTTTTTCATATGCAACCAAATACAATCTAAAGGATGTCTCAAGCTCTTACAACAACAGGCCAGCTTGGGATTCAAGCACAAACCTACAAGGGCACTGCTGGGGTTCTCTCTAACATGACAGTAACTGCCTCACTGGATTTTGCATACACAACTCTGTTCTTGTGTTTGTCCACAGCTCCCAGTCTGAACATCTGTATGTCCAAGGAAAATACTCAGCTGGGCAAAACATTAATGCAATCCTTGGGCCTGCAGCTGTAAATGTGTAAAATGCCTCTGAGAGCAGGTAGACAACAATCTGAGTCTGTGGCTCCACTCTTCACCAGGTGTGACCAAAGCCTTCTTTTCTTCACCACGTGTGACCAAAGCCTTCTTCAGATGTGTAACCTGTCTGGGTTTACAACAGTATTTCCAGAATCACAGAATATTCTGAGTTCGAAGGGACTCACGAGGATCATTGAGTGAGTCTTGAGTGAATGGCCCATACAGGGACTGAGCCCGTGGCCTTGGTGTTATGAGCACCATGCTCTAACCAACTGAGCTAATTTACTCAGCATTTTGTTTAGATTTCAGCCCCCAAATGGGTCCTCTACTGATGTCTTGCAGATTTTGAGTGGTCTGTAAAGCTGCTAGAACAACAGTGGTTTACAACTCAGTGAGGTGCAGGCTGAATGGATAAAAGCAGACCAGCAGGGTACACTGAGATGTAAATCACCTATCTAAATTTATCTTTATGTTAAAGACCTTACTGTATTAGCTATAGTAGTGGGATTCAAATTATCTCCACAAAAGTAGCATAATTTTGATATGAAATGTCTAGAAATCAACATTGTTACTTAAGCATTCATGAATGCTTAGAAATAATCTCAAAATCCTACACTGTATGTAACAATTCTTTCAATTTCCTATTTGTACAGAAAAGCAGTAGTTGTGGAAAAAAAATCAAATGAATATAAAAACCTCTCACCCTCTATATGTCCTCGGACAGAGGATATATGTTAAACAATCAATGCCTATTTTAGGAATACACCTCTTTGACAACAGATTTCAAATTCTCAGTCTTCAAGGCCCCAATTATCCTTGATTAATGTTATATAAACACTAAAAAATGCATCAATGAATCTTTGGACTACAATCAATTATAGGGGATGTGTCATAGGTTCACAAAATGCACCTATAAGACCACCCCAAGCCTTCCAACTACAGCATAATGCCACGTATTGTATCATTTAAGCATCCAAACTAGTTTCAGTTTTCACAAGGGCAACATTATTCAATGCCCAAATTCAAATGCCATTATTCAAGTTTTCCACATTAGATTATTCTGTTATTCAGAAAGACGTTTTTATTAGATTTGGGTCAAGTTCAGCAAGCAAGTGTAGGGAATTCATGGAAGGGGGAAATTAATGTTACTGTAAGATACAGCAATTAGGAACTGGGAAGAAGAAAAGTTTCTTTTCTTTTTCCAACTAGTGAATTAAAATAGTTGGACAAGGGAACACCTACTCAGCATAAAAGCATTAAGATCAAGGGCTAGATTTTGGAAACAATTGTCAGTTTCAGAGGAGTGGTGGAAATTTCAAAAATTCTTAAGTAGAACAGGCATCTAACTCTTGGATTTTAGACACTTTTAATGGGGTTTTCAGCAGACCTAAGTGCTTTTGAAACAATTAGTCAAATGAGTGAAAATATTTCGTATTTCCTCTGGTTAGTAAGTCAGTTTTTAAATGCAAAACGTGTTTTAATAAATGTAGGGCCTGTCTCTCACGTCAGGTACAGACAGTTGTGCTCACATTGAGCTCATGCTCTCAGCAGGCTGGACCCAAGCCAGCCTCTGTACAGATGCCATAGAAACTACATTTTCAAGTTCCTTTTAAGACAGTGCTGCAGCCAAGAGAAACAATCTCTGCCCTCACCAGGCCCCAAACACTCATCCCTAACTACCACATTACCACCTCCCCTCTGCCAGCATAATGAATTGAATCACTGATCTTGTTTAGGTTAAACCTGACTTCTTTTTTTTTGCTAGATTAGGTTTGACCCTGGTCCAGCTCACTCAGTTGCTGCCCAGACACTTCTGCAAGCAGAGGAAGTAGCAAGAAGGGCAAGTCTACTTCATTTGGTGGCAGTGCTGGTCTCTGTCAATTCACAGCACATGACCAAACATAACCTTATTTCTTCTTTACAATACTCATCACATCTAAGGCACATCTATTCAATTAAATGCAATTTTGCAATACTGTTTCGTACAGTTTAATTAAATCCCGTTTTTCATGTAAATAGAGCATGACTCAGAAATGAAAATGAAATTTACTAAGACCCATCACTTGCAAGGTAAGCCAGCAAAAATTCAGGACATAAAAGAATGTTTTTTGGGTTTACTTCTGATACCTAAAAAGACATAATTCAGTGTAAAGCTCTCAGCTGTTCATGCATCAAAATGGTTCATTTGTCCCAACGCACGAGAAGAGAGCTTTCTTTAGGAAAATCATGTACAAAATGTATTCTAAAAAATGTTTAAAATCAGCTTATCTGCTTTGATGAAACCTATTTGAACACTTGCTTTTCATTTTCTGTACCTTATCTCACTGTTGGACTCATTCCTCTTCTGCCTTTCCAACTGATGTGTTTAGAGGCAAAGCAAAGAAGGAATGAGAGATGTGTTCTGCAGCATCCATTTCTAGGGCTGCCCAAACTCTCCTTCATTTCCCCTTCCACCACTCTGCCTGGGTGAAAGCTCACCCTGCACCAGCCAACAACCAGGCCCAAGGTAAGCATCCAAGGAACATGCAACGCTTTGCGCTGTGAGAAGAAGTGACTCCTTTCACAGCTTGCATTCCTGCTGCTGTTGGAGGTACCAGTTCTCACTGATCTGGTGAAAGGTGACTCATGTTGATATAAACGTGATAAGGGACAGGATTTCCTTCCCTGCTTCCCACCTGCAGGCATTGAGGCTATTCACAGAATCACAGAATAGTCAAGAGTTGGGAGGCACCTCTGGAGTTCACCCAGTCCAAACCCCCTGCCACGGCAGGGTCACCTGAGGCAGGTAACACAGGAATGAGCCCAGATGAGTTTGGAATGAATCCAGAGAGGGACACTCCATGACATCCCTGGGCAGCCTGTTCCTGCTCCTCAATGTAAAGAAGTTTTTCCTTATGCTGAAATGAAACTTGTGTTTTAGTTTATGGCCACTGCTCCTCATCCTGTCACTGAGCATCCCTGAAATGCGTCTGGCACCGCCCTCTTGGCAGCCACCTTTGAGATATTTATATGCATTAATGAGATCGCCTCTCAGCCTTCTCTTCCCTAGACTGAACAGGCCCAGCTCCCGCAGTCTGTCCTCGTAAGAGAGATGCCCCAGAACCCTAAACACTCGTGGATGTGATGGCCTGCTGAGGTCTGGGCAGCAAAGGGCTCGAGATGTGAACAATCCACACCAAAGCAACGCCCGAATCTAGACGTGAACCCAAAACCCAGCACGGGGTGAAAGTGACAGCCCCAGCCCCGGGTGGGCGGCAGGCACAGGGGTGAAAGTGACAAGAGCCGGGTGGCCTGGGACACCCATGGGGACGCAGAAACCGCCGGCACCCCAAAGCACTGACCCCGCGGTCTGCCGGGCCACCTGCGCTGCCCTCCTCGAGCCCCTCCTCAGGGCTGGCCGAGGGGGTGCCCGGCGGCGCTGCGGGGCGGGCGGCGCCATGAGGCGGCACCGGCGCTGCCCCAAAATGGCGCAGGCGGGGGTGACGGGCCCCGGAGGGACGGGGCACTGCGGGCGGGCGGGCCGGCGGTGCCACTCACCTGCCGGTACGAGAGGCGGAAAGGCCGCAGGTAGAGGGAGGAGGTGCAGGGCTGGACCGCCAGCTCCTCGATGGCCTCCATCCCTGCCGGGGGGGCAGCGGCCGCGGCAGGAGGAGGAGGAGGAAGGGGAGAGGCGCGCGCAGCCGCCGCGGACGGGCCGGGAGCGGGCCCGGAGCTGACGGGACGCGGCCGCGGCGCTCTCCGGCCTCTGCCCTCAGAGGGAGCCGGAATCACGGAATGCCGCGTTTCACCCCCGGAACGGGGACATAGGAGCCTCGCCGTCTTTATTTCACAGAGTCACCAAGGTTGGAAGAGACCTTTGAGATCATCCAGTTCAAGCGTCCATCCAGCGCTGCCCGTGTAACCCTTAAACCGCTAAACCACATCGCGCAGTGCCAGATCCAGACACCTCTCGGACTGGTGACTCCACCACCTCCCTGAGCAGCCCGTTCCAATGCCTGACCATTGTAACAGTGAAAAAATGTTACCAGTATCTGTTCTGAATCTCCCCTCTCCGAGTTTAGGGCCATTTATTCTCGTCCTCTCACTGCAGGCACGGCAGAAGAGACCGACCCCCAGCTCACTACAACCTCGCGTCAGGGAGTTGAATTATTCTCCAGAAACACCTGTTTGCGATCCTGTTTTCTCAGGAGCTTGGCGGATGTTCTCCGAGGGTCAGTTATTCCCACACTTTGCACTAAAATTTATGGGGTATGCCGGCACTGAACTGAAACCTGCCCCCCTCCTCCGAAGCCTTGATNGATCCAGACACCTCTCGGACTGGTGACTCCACCACCTCCCTGAGCAGCCCGTTCCAATGCCTGACCATTGTAACAGTGAAAAAATGTTACCAGTATCTATTCTGAATCTCCCCTCTCTGAGTTTTAAGGCCATTTATTCTCGTCCTCTCACTGCAGGCACGGCAGAAGAGACCGACCCCCAGCTCACTACAACCTCGCGTCAGGGAGTTGAATTATTCTCCAGAAACACCTGTTTGCGATCCTGTTTTCTCAGGAGCTTGGCGGATGTTCTCCGAGGGTCAGTTATTCCCACACTTTGCACTAAAATTTATGGGGTATGCCGGCACTGAACTGAAACCTGCCCCCCTCCTCCGAAGCCTTGATGCCATCTATGTGCTCCCAGGTTATCCCATTCCTGGACATCACCAGTCTTTGCAGAATGAGCACCTTGCTGTGAAAAGCACAGTCCCTTCTGCCTGCTTGCGTGGTGCTTTCATGCCCAACGGGGTTTGTATGAGTGGTGTGGAAAATGCAGGTACAAATGCAGATTCATGGACAGCTTGCAATCCATCTCTCCATGCTTCTCCAACTTTGCTTTTCAGTGTCATCTTCCCATACTGGCCATGCACCCAGCCCGTGGCTGAAGAATAAACGCAGCTGAGTTAAGACTGCCCTGGCTGTTTTCAGCATCAAAGTTACAAAATAGTTATCCTCTCCTCCTTTACTTTGTTAGTTCTAAGGAAAACACTATTAGATTTAGCAATTTCCTGGTTTTCATAGGAGTTCGATCACCACTATGTGCATAAGGTTACATTACTGTGGGTGCTTTAATACTCCTAATAATGATTTTGTAGGTTCATGAGCAACAGAGCTCACAATTTGTGGTGGTTATCTCTCTAATTTGTGATCACTTTCCATGCAGATGTGCCTGTGTACAGCTATTTTAGTTGCTATATAAATAAAATTATTTTGTCAATGTATCGACTACACAGAGAATAATCTGAAATTTCTTGTATCTGTTTCCTTTTTTTTCTTTCTCTGTACTTCCACTGCATCACTAAGAAAGTTTATTGTCTTGTCACGTGGTAGTAAGAATTTCAGCAGTCTAGCTAAAAGGAACAGATCCAGCAATTACAAAACTCACTAAGAAGTAAATGAGGCAGCACTTACATTGCAGAATGCTTACCATCAGTTCTGATAACGCAAGTGGCAAAAAAAATGCTTGGTGGGGCTGAAAAGTGTGGTTTTAAAAGTATGTTTGCAAAGCTATCATAAAAAATAGGCGAGGAAATGTATTTTATTAGCTGACTTTGAAAATATTTGTGTAACTCTGTTTGCATCACTGTATATGTCTACATATTTCTGGTTTTTTCAGAATGATCTCAAGGTCGTTCAGAGCTCCTGGGAACTTAAGCTATATTTTTCTAGTAAGTTATTTCAGTCTTCCAAGTCCAATTTAAGTATAAACACAGTTTCCATCCACAGCAGGTTTACAGTATCTCTGTTTGCTTATGTTAAAAGTTACCAGCTACCCAGGTCGGTTCAGCCAGTCAGATTGCCCTCTTCAATAAACATTCTGACACCACTTTCAGGTTTTGAGTGTGTGTGTGTTTTGGGGAACGTGTCATACTGTGTGATGGATTGCTTATTCCATTCCTAGGCTTAGGTGGGAAGCTTTTGGGGTTGTGATATGTCACAGACCTGATCTCAACGTACCTGGAACATTTGAGCACAGCGTCACAGGAAAACACATTTTGGGATGCTCTGGGGTTGGAGTTGCAATGGAAAGCTGTTGATTCCTTTGTTGGAAAATCTTCTTTGTGAGTATGCCAGCTGAAGTGAGGATTTAACAGGCTGAGATTGAGGAGCTGCCTCAGTGTTCCTGTTTTAAAGGTGAAATCTGAGCAAGAAAATAAATAGGAAAAGTATGTTCTGCATAGTGGGGCTATCATTCAGCACCTGCACCTGAATTTCATTACAGTTCTTTATTAAGGCTCAGATACCCTGTGCAGCAAGTGGCTTTGCATTTGCTAGTCCAGGAACAATCCCAAGAAGGAAATTTCTCTCAGCTGCCATTTATTCACAGGGACAATAACAAAGGGGAACAACTTACTTCAGTGTAGGTGAGACACACTACTGCTTTCCTGTGCCCTTTCACTGCTTTTGTGGCTGACTGGCACAGTGACACCAACCTGGCTGTAAGTGCACTGAGTTCACAGCAAGAATTAGGAGATGGTACAGTGCAGAGATTCTGGTCAGCCCCTGAGCTCAGGAGAGCTCTGTTCCCACCTTGGTTCCAAAGGACGTGACGTGTTTGCTCAGTAAACTGCCCCAACTGCTCTGTTGTGTGTTACTTGACATCCCTGTGTGTTTGCCCCTTTTTAAAGCAGAAGTAGTAGTGGCAGTATTCCTACAGAAACTTGGGAAGCAGACACCCATAACTCCAACGTGTTAAAGGACTGCATTCATGCCTATTGAGATGCCTTCATGCCTTCAATGAGATGGTTCCAATACTTAAGTTTAAGCCTGTGCTTAACTGCTTGCAGAATCTTCTGGGTTTGATAAGCATTATTCCAGTATCATTTACATTTCTACAATCCTGTCCCTAGATCATCAGTTCCCAAACTTCTAACATCCTCTTGTCTGTCACAGTTTTTTTGCAGAGCACTATCCAGGTTTATCATTGCATTTCTAATCGAAATAGCTACCCCTGATGTCCTTCCACAAACCAAGTGCCTTATGCCATCACATCTTCCTTGCCAAGTATGACTGTTAATTTGACTTCCAGAAAACCAAGAATGTGTCAGAATGACAGGTTGCCTTTCACTACATTAAACGTGTTCTTTTTTCTCCCTTAGCAGTGGCTTCTGAATTGTTTTCTTGTTATTAAAAAAACAAAAAGACAAGAAAAAGAAAAAACTGATACAAGGTTGTGAATGCTGTCATGAGTGGTTTGCTCATGGGTTCTTCAGTCTCCTGTTGTAAAATAGTAAAATCTAGACGTTTCTCCCTAGGCTGTAATAGCTCTGACAGCAGTTTGCATAACAGTGTGATAAACAATGACATAAAGTAAAGCAGAAAGTGTGAATAGAAATTTCTTTTCTTTCCTGGAAAGGAAGATCAGCAGAGAACGTCAGCAGGCAGAGAGGGAAAAAAGAGAAGTGTCCTGTCTGGAACTGAAGAGTCTTAAGGGAAGATTCACTGGGATTTCTTACCAAAAAAAATGAAACATTAACTTTAGTGTTAAAAAGGAATTCTTTCCGCAGGGTAAAGTTCTTTGTTTAACAGACTTCTCTTTCCTTCAAAGCAATGTTTGCTCTGCATTACTTCGTGAGTAACTTTTATTACCAGCAAATTATCTGAACATTTTTTTTGTTGTTGCTCTTTTAAAAAATCCCCTTGAGCTTGGAGTTTCTGCCGTTTCAGTCCTTCTCTTCCCCTTACAGCCACACAGTCCTTGGGCATGCACTCTGCAGAGGGTCAGGTTGCATCCTCATTAGCAGTTTGTTTTATTGCTGTTTGCTTTGGGACACAACCGGGAATGTTTCAGTCGCAAGCCCGGAGCTGCTGCCCTTCTGCTCGCGGTGACTCCGGGAGCCAAGCACACCCTCTCACCTCCAGTGAGTGGACACCCAGGAATGTCCCTTGCAGTATTTCCCTCTTCCCACTGGAGCTTAGCAAGGTGTCTGAGCTGTTGGGTTCACTTATGTAGGGTTAGGCAGCACATATTCCATGGTGATTTTTGTGTGTGTACGTTGTCTGCGTGTACTTTTAATCTTTGTCAATCCCTGCCAGGCTCACTTTGTTCTTTGACACGCCATGGCTCATGAACAAAAAAATCACCAGGTCCTGAGCCTTTCATCTCTGGAGGTCTCCTTAATGTATTGCAGAGTATCATTACTTTTGATACTTGTGAGTACATAGTTACTAAGATACTACAAGTATGAAAGCCTCGACAACTAGAGGCACGTTGACTTGCATTTTCCAAATTTCAGTTTTAAAAAATCTTTCTAACCCCCATGGTTGCAGAGAAAAAAACTAGGAAATGGAAATGATGGAAATGGAAATGATGGCAAACCTAATGGTTTGTGAGGTGTTAAGCACAGGTTCTGTGCCGAGGTGATGCCACATGTTTGGTAGAAAGGCTTTGCTCTTGGGGTGAGAGATAACCTGAATCCCCAGCTCTGGCAGAAGAATGCCAGCAGAGGCTGCTGAAGCCAAGAGGCACTGGCTGACCCAGGATCCAGCTGTGTGCCCACATCAGCCCCATCCAGCTGGGATGCCATCGAAGCCCTTGTCTTCTGCCTAGAAACTGCTCCCAGAACTTCCTCCTCCCCCTCAGCTCCCTGGGCCACAAGCAGTTTTTGTTAAGGTCACATAGGGGTATTAGGAGGGTTGGACACCTTTGGTGTACAGGCTTAGTGAGAAAGAGGATGAAAGTGTCCAAAATGAAGTCTATTTTGTAAACTCATGTTGGGAATCCTTATGGTTGACAGCACGAAATCGTATCCTCTTCATGTGGGCCATCCTTGCATCGCCACAGAGACGTTAGTTTTGAGTGCCTTTCTGGGGATCAGATGCTTGTTCTTTCTGTAATGAAGTGGCTGTTGTGAAGTTTGCCTTCTAAAGTTTACCCCTTAGGCTCCTGGGAAAAAGCAAGCCCGAAGCTGCCAATATCTAACTTTTAATTATTATTCAGTTCTGGGGCATAACCACCCTGGTTACATTCATGAAAGTCAGGAATCGTGCTTATGCAATTCTTTTGGCTTTGTAAATAGAGCCCTAGAGAAATTTGTTTTGATTTTAGTAGTAACTTTTCTGAAAGACAACTTTTTTTTTTTAAATAAATTATTTATATTTCAATTACAAAATAGAAAATTTGAGGTCCACACTGCAGTACAAAACATTATGTTACAACAGTTTTATTCACCATCAATTGGTTCAGGGCTGCTTTAATCCACAAATAGCCTCAGTCTGAAGAGCTTGGAGCAATTATTCCTGAATTTGGTTTGTGGGGACTGACAGCATGATCAAGACAGGCATGGTGTGTGGTATCACTGATGTGCACCACTGCGAGTTAGAGGAATATTTCAGTTTGTTTCCCTTAGATGTTTTAATTAGCTCCTCCTTGTTTTCAGAAAAAGTATATCTCTCATAATGAGAACAAGCAACTCGGTCTTTACATTGCAAAGTCAAGAACTGTCTCATGACTGTAGTAGGAAACTCACCTTTGTCTAGTTAGAATAGTGTGATTTCCCAGAAGAACTGAAATTTATCCATCTGCTTTGTGAAATGAAGGTCTGATAAAAAGCTCTTTTTTTAGTGCCTATCATCATTAAAAGTCTTGAACTAAATATGGTAAGAAAAAAATTTTAACATATCTGCTATAAATATAGATACGGATATCATGACATGTAAGATTGGTCTCTAAAAATAGTGAAGGAAAAAAGCTTTTCAACATAATTGTGTAACTAATATGTCAAATAGTTCTTAAGTTATTCACAATATAATATGACAAGTTGCAATATGGTACAAAGTAGAGGAGAGGAGGTGAGAACATGGGAAGTAAATTCTCATTTTTAGCTTTTCAGCTGGGGGAAGAACAAACACACAGTCTGTGAAAAAATAAGAAACAATATACATGCAAAATTTAGATACTTTTATATTATTTTAATTACTATCCAACAAATGTTGCCTACAGCTAACAGTGAAAATGATTAGAGGGAAGGCTTTGATTTTTCAATAAACTTCTCTCTAATGAGGGAAAAAAGAAAATGATAACACCGTGTTGTTTGTATTACAGAACCATATACAACCAATATCTGGATCTCATTATGCTGGAAACTGTTCAAATACAGGTAGAAAAATGGCATCTTTCACAAAAAAGCAGCAAAATAATTTGCACAAAAGAACAAACAAGATGAATGTACAGTAATAAGGAACAGCTGAGGGAGAGCAAAAGATCAAGAAGAATCTTCTTTTGTTTGCCACACATGTATGCAATAGAGCTGGAAGGAGAAAAGTATTTTGATTTCTCAGGGAACCTCGATGTTCCAACAGTTTGAAATTGCCTGTAAAAAGGACTGGAGCCAGAGTTGTTGGATGCTGGAGTGTTGGCCATGGCTGTAGCCATGACCCTGGTGTCTCTGAGCTCCCCAGTCACCACGACACTGTGCTGGGCCTGGTACTCTGCCCTGCACTGGGGGCGTTATAAGCCCAAGGGTCCTTCATCTTCAGGCAGTTTGTCTAGCAAGATTTGTTGAAACTGTGGGAGCTGCAAGCCCTGGTCCTCAGGAGACTACCAGCTGGGCTGCTCAGAGGCTGGGGCTGGCAGAGCTCCAGTGGAAGCTTGCCTGTTTTTCAAAGGAATTTAATTGAATACTTGTCTGGATGAAATGTTTTTGTTTGGTAAATCGAGACATTCCAAAATAAAAATATAGTGAGAGAGGTTTTTTTCACCAGATGTAGGGAGCAGGTACCTGGTTTCTATTTTGACATATTTAAATATAAATATATGTATATGTGTTTTATGTGATAGAAAGGTAAAGAGGCACAGCTGGCCATTTTCCTACCTCCTCTTCATTAGGCATATGATATTATTTTCATATTTATTTCTATTGTGCCAGTTCTTAGGAACCCAGAGCTTTAATGTGTTCATCGGTATCGAGTCACAGAACAAACCAGCCTAAATGCTCTAGTGAGATTCCTGTGGCTGGAAGTGAGTTGGAGAAGAGCTCAGAGGAAGGACAGGATAAGCGCCCCACAACTTAGTTCAAGGAGCTGTAACTTTTCTTCAAAAAACATGTGGTTGAAGGACAGCACAGACAATGATTCTGGGAGCGCTGTGGCAGTGTGGGATGTGGGCTGGAGATACGGAGCAGCAGGATTTCATTATCAGAGACTTGAAGTCAGGAAGCAATATAAGGGTTGGACTCAGTGAGTTGAAATGGTTTAGCAAGTAACCTGCGAATCGTTGAGCTGATTTGTTGTTGAGGGTTAGCTGGAAAATTACGATTTGGATCTTCAAAAATTGGGTCTGGAAGAGATTGGATCGCCATAAAAATCAAAGTTCTGAAAAACAAAATCCTAAGCATTTTATACTGGACTCTCAAAACTGTTGGCACTGACCTTTCCTGACTTAGGAAAGTGCCTGACTCTGAAACCTTGACAATTTATTTTTTTTTAATAAATATTCTGCATACTTGGACATTTTCAATTCTTTAGTTATAGTTCAGAAAAAAAGAAAATAACCACACAAGTCAACCCTTCTTCCTCTTTCCTATCTGTGATCTATCTTGCTGGAATTGTTATTTTGCACTGTGCCCTTGGAGGCTGCAGAGGTTTCCAGAGCATTTCATTGGGAGATGTGGGCATTAGTATGCTCACAGTAAAACTGAGCCCAGGGACATCCAACCCTAATCTCAGTCGATCTCCCAGAGCAGCCTATTTTCATTTTACTTTTGCAATTCTCCCTCTCTTAATGCCTCTTCCTTGCCTGCAGCCACTTCATTAGAAAGCCCGTGGAGCAGGAGAGGCGGATGTGTTTAATGTTCACGGGTGTCAAGACCAAAGGAAAGGCACTGTTTGTTTGGCTCCCTGCTTGTGTGTGGGGAGTTTGCACCTCAGCTGAACACGATGGACAAGGCATGGGGCATTAGGGTATGAAGTTGGCTTGTGCTGTGCAGGGGATATCATTGCTTTTAAACTGACAGGGGTCTTTTCTACATTGCCTCTTTGCTGAGAGTAGATCTGAGATTCTCATAACTAAGCAACCTGTAGGAAGAAAATGCCCTCCAACACCAAGAGCAGGAGTTATATGTTGTTTTAACCACAGAGCTCTCCAACAACTACTACAGTTTTCTACTCAGTATTTTAAAGATGTGCAGTCCATGTATGCTAATATATCTGCATGAGAAATTGTCAGGACCTAGAGCCAGCCTTTGGCAGAGACAGCAGAACAGACTCACAAACAGGTGGTTTTCATCACTGGATGCACAATGCTGTGAGTATGCTTTAGCCCCTCTCCTGATGCCCTGATGCTGTAAGGATGCAGTTCTCTCTGGACATGAATCAGGATACATTTGCTGCAGAGGGTGTTAACAAAGTGCTTCCTTCACCGAGGCATCCCCCCGGTACCTGTGTAAATATCTCTGGGCAAGCAGGTAAGCCAATAGCACATAATCTGTCATTGCTAAGGACAGCACTGCTGCTCTGTGTACACAAGAAAGGAAAATATGTTCAGAGTGAATGTGGATGTTCTGTTCTTCATTCATGTGTAACCAAATTCTAATCTCTTTCAGTGTGCCGTAAATCCAAAATAACATACTGAACTCAGTGCAGTTCCTGGGGATTTGTGCTACTGTAAATGAGAACAGAATAGAGCATTTTTTTTTCTCCTTCTCTCTTATAATGGTGAGAAAAAAAGCTGGATTGTCAGCCTGGCTATGCTTCTTTGCTTTGCTGACTTTGTCATAAAATGGGCATAATTTAAACATTCTTTATTTTTTTATATTTAGAATATGGCAGAAGGAGAGCCTTGATGGTTTTTTATTTTACAGAAATATAAACATTAAAGTCATTTTTCTTTTACACGTGACTTAGAAAGCATAATTTACTTGAAAGGACCCTATTATATACTCTGTCCTGTATTTGTTTATCTAATTGAATAGAAGAGCATTTACTGTAGTTTCAAAGTTAAGCCAATAAACATTTGTCTTTGTATTGCAGCAGCGATGTTTGACAATTGGGTTGGGCAACACCCATTTTAACTTGGGTTTATTTTATAGTATTGACGAAGCAAAACTCCAAGTACATTTTCACTCCCTTGCTTGCACTGTTGCCACAAGTTGGATATTTGGCAAAAGATTCTGAAAGCCTTTCTTGCAAGTTGCCTGTGTTACTTACATCATCCCTATTCCCTTTGTCATTAGGTCGTCTCACAACTTTACATTTTATTTCACATGTCCCTGGATATCCTGGATCCCTGTTGTGTGCAACAAGATGTAGAGAAATGAGCCGTGGGATTTTAAATGGACCTACATTTATATTTCCAGTTAAAATCAAGAGGAAAGCAGCAAAAACTACACTGAAATTTTTCTCTTATGTGCCATGCTCACACCAAAACATCTGTCCATCCACTCTACCTGCTTCAAATCCAGGAATACAATGGTTATAGGGGTGCTTAAAACTTATTTTCACTGTCAGAAGATGCCATTGGCATACTTAGACATAAAAATACTTAAAGATTGCTGTATTATTTTACTTTTGCTCTATAAATGGCATTCTGGGTTGTGCTGCCTGTGTCAAATAACTCCTAGAACATCCCTCCTAATCAGTTCCTTTTGGGAGCAGGATCGTCGGGCTCGTTCTGAAGCCGTGCCAGTGCCGGCAGTGCATGGGGACTACAGATAAGATCTTTGTTACAGAAGCATGAGATCAATTCACCATCCCGGGCCATGTAGTAAATGCATTCCTGACTGGATGTTACATCGTTTTTATGTTCCTGGGACAGCATTGTACTGTGTCTCCTCACTGAAAGAGCCATGTTCATTAGATACAGGAAGTCCTGCTAATCATCCATAACACGACATTAACAGCTGCTGGTAGATCTTTGAATGCCCACTGATCAGGGCAGAGTTTGCAGGAGATTTGGTGCTTCTTTGGTGTGATTGTTTTCCTCACCATGCTTCAGAATCTGAAGTTCTGTAAAAAAAAAAAAAAACAAAAAGGGCAGTTAATCCTTAAGGTTGTGAGGAAAACTTTTAAAACATGCACCAGATGGAAATCAATGCAGTAGTGTCTGCAGGCAGACAGGCTGAGAAGCAATCTGAAGGCTGATACTGTTTGGATTAAAGGCAAAAGTGCTGCAAAGCAGTCGTGCAACTTAGATATCATCAATACAGTACAGGGGCTCTGCAATTCTACAGTGAGCCCTGTCTTGTTTCACATGGTTGATAGCTTTGTTTTTGCCAGTGGCTCAAGATAAACCCAATTTTCTCTCCTGCTGATTTGTGCTCCCTTTCTTTTGTATAGACAACTTCCATTACTTCCTTTGGCAGTGTACACGGATAGCTGACTCAGGAATGGAGCTGACCAGAAAAAAAAAAACCAAAAGATTTCCAGTCCATGGACAATAAATTTAAATTTCTGCACTTGTTTTCTGCCCATTTGCTCACAAAAAGAAGAGAAAAAAAAGAAAAGAGCATGACTGATGAATCGTGAGATGTTTGTTTTGAACTGTTTTGATCTATATGAAACCCTTATGCTGGAGTTGATAAGCCTAGTGGCTGCTTGGTGTGCAGTGAAGTCTTCAGGAATCTATCCTGGGTGCCAGCAGTTGCTCCTTAGCCCCAGCTTGGGATCTCTGACACCTCTCAGTGGGTAAAGTACAGCAGGATTTCTATAGGTTATTCTCCAGAACAATCCATTGTTCACACCAGAGTCCTGCATATTCAGCTCCCATCCAGTTTATGGGACAAACTCTCTGCTGAGAGTGTTGCTGGTTTTGGTAGAGAAAATATCCTTAAACATGGAAACAATGGATTCATACCAGAGAACAAGTCTGTTATGGAACTGAAGTTCTGGGTTTAGTTTCAGAATAATTTTAACAGGCTCCCACATACATTTAATAAAATCAGATTTCCACCTTTGCAACTGGCACTTTAGTCACAGCAGCATATTTTGCAGTTCCCACTCAAGCCAAGCAGTATGTGATAGTAAGGACACTGTTGCTGGAGCAGGGAAAGTGGAATCAAACAGCATTGCAATCCACCTCACACTTCTCAGCTAACAAACTGAGCAGGAAAGCGTTAAATCTCCTCCAGCAACGGGAGCCTGCCAGTCATCTTTGCCTTTATTTGCAACGCAAGCAAAGAAGTAGATGCTCCAAATTAGGTAATCTGTTTGCTTCATTCTGAAAGATTTTTATTAAAATTAAAAGTGTTGTCTATTTCTTCTCCCGGAGAGAAAACAAACATTGGCATCTAAAGTGTTGGAAGACAAACACTTGGTGCTGGGCAACTTGATTAAAGTGTATTCCTTGTAATGAGTGGTGCCTCCCTTATCCTGCCATTGTGTTCAGACAAGAAAAAAAAAAGGAGGGCCTGCCCTTTCCCATTGTATAGTCACATTTTCCAAGTGCAGTGAAAATGAGTTTTATAAAAAGCGCTAAAAAATAAAAAAAAAAAAAAAGAAATATGAACTCTGTCTTTTAGTAAACCACTGAAACAGCTTCAGCAAAGGCAACCTTGTGCACCTTCTATGTAGGAAAACTGTTGAAGTTGGTGCTCTACCTAACCTACCACAGAAGGAAGATAATAGTGATAAAAGTGCTCTTGGATAAATACTATCTGAGCTTTGCTTAAAAGTTTGCTCCTAGAATCATAGCTGACTTTTACTTGGGAAAGGTAATAAAGGAAAAAGTGATTTGCAGCAGAAGACTGTGTTTGTACTGTTATATTTTTATCGCTGCCATCACCAATACCAACATCTGCATTTATCTACCAGTGTACATTAACCAGCAGTCCACTACTACATTAACAGACATTATTGGCTGTAATAGCCCAGTTCAACCAGATGTAGTGAGAGAATTACAGAGTCTCTGCATCATGCTTGCTCTTACCCAGGGAGAGTTGCTTGTGGGCATTCACCTGTGTGCAAACTGGGCAGAAAAAATGAAAACTGTGCATTGTATGCTTACATTTTGGAAACATTAAAAAGAAGCTGTAGTCAGTAGAAATATACACCTATCCTCAAAAAAAAGATCAAACCAATAAAGAAAATTTGAGACTTAAGCTAAGCCATGTCCTCAGCTCTGTTTTGTGGCACTTCTGTTTGTTTTAAAGAGTCAGCATGGATTTTCCTCGGTGTCTTTGTGTGCTGAGTTCTACTGTACTGGTTCCTCCACCACCAGACTCAGTAAACAAGGATGTGCCCAGGGAAAAACAGACATGGTTAAAAAGATTTGTGTTGCCAGCCAAAATCTGGTGAGGTTAGTTTGGGCTTCTAGCAGCCAAAATAAAACAGTTGTGCGGGGCCAAGAATTCTGAGATAGAGAGGGCTGGAGGAATTCTAAATATGTTACAGAAGTGGAAGCAACAGGACTTGGCAAAATCCTTGGTCGAGATAGAGAAACAACGTGTCTTGCTAGCCAAACAACAGGGTGGTGTTGAAAGAGAGAGTGAGATGGCAAAACCCTTGGGCAGAGAGAGGATATCCAGGAAGAAGTGTTTGTAACTTGGGCCTGGATGGAGATTAAAAGATAGCTCTAATGAAACACCCATTTGCTCAGATATTTGGTTCACTGCAAATATAAATTCTTGACCTAAAATTCTTCTTTAGTATGATCAAGGGATCTGAGCTGACCGAACAATCCTGAGATCCAACAAAACAGAACTCTTGAGGTACGCATTGGTAAATATAATATAGCTCCACCCATACTTACAAATATGTGTGTTAGGTGGACATGGTTTTGGCATAATAATTGAAATAATAGAGACAAATATTTCATACTAGAATAGTATTAAACAATTACAGTAAAGAATCTAATCTTCTTGTGCTTAACTTTAGTTCTGTATTGACACATTTATTTTTAGGTTTTCTTCTTTTCCTTCCTAATTTCAGGGATAATTACATTCCCTGTAGCTGCTTCACTCATGGAAAGACGTTTACCTATGGAGCCTGCATGAGAGAAGCTTAACATATAAATGCTTGTACCTGTTTGGCAAGAGAATTAGCAAAGTGATGCTAATTGACACTGAACACCTTGAGGGGGGACATTTTTATAGTCACCAATTACACACTAATGTGTATTGATTAAGAGGCAAGCAGTGCACACACCAGTTCCTCAGCACAAAAAGAAAAATGCACTCAGCCAGCATGGCATTTTTGCTGTCTGATTTTCTTTGTTTTTAGCACCAAGTCCCATACAAAAAGGTAGGTACTTTCAGTTAATTAAATTTACACATTTTATCCAGTAACACATCAATAGATAGGCGTGTAAAAGGTAGAGATTTTATCTCACTCAAAGAGAACATGGGTTTGGTTCACTCTTACTCTTTGAATTTGTGTTTGTGGCTTATTACCATTGTAATCAACAAAGTATAAATCTCCTTCCAAGTGCTTGCTTGAGCCTGACAGCTCTGAGGGAGCATTTTACAGCAGGACCCTTCCATCCAGACCCCTGGAGTGCTCAGGGTCTTTTTTAATCCTTGTGTTGGAGCTGTCAGAGCTCACAGATGTAGTGTTTGGGTTAGTCAGCAAAAGCCAGCCCCGTGTTGCTCTGCTGGTATCTGGCATCCAGAGCCTGGGCTGCAGGAGCAGAAGGGATGCACGTGCCCTGCAGGGCCTGGAGCCCGCCGAGGGCGGAGACACAGCTCGTGCCAAAATATGCAAAGAATTGAAATGAAGCTTCTCCTAACCCTATACAACATGCATTTGCAAAAAAATGCCTAGATCTCTCATCAAAGTAAAATATAATTAGGGATATTATTGCATGCCTTCTTAATTGGAGCAGCTTGTGACAGAGAAGTATTTGGGAGGATAACAAAGTGCAGGCGTTGTGTGTGCGCAGCTCTGTTGGAATTGCTGCCTGGCACATCCATGTCCGTGCAGGGCAGATGAATGGTGAGGGTCAGTGGGACTGCCCAGGTGCCCAAAGGGGTTCATGTGCAGAAAGGTTGGCTCAGAGTTTATGTTGTAATCACAGTAGGACACTGTTAAGGCTCCTCTGGGCTAAGCAAGAGTATGTTACTCCCCTGTGAGCAGCAGGGAGTAAAGTACTCCCTAAGTAAAGAAGTCATGTAAAAAATTATAAGTGACACCTTTTCTCCAGGAGTATAAAGGAGGGATCAGCTTTCTGTCCTGTCTTGAAGTTACTGTCCCAAATGCAAAGCCAGCGGTGACAACAGAAGGACAAAGAAGTGTGCAGCCAGTCCAGAAAACTATTCCCGTGATACCCATCCATGAGAGTGAGACACCAGCAAATGGATGGGAAGAATTCCACAGACAGGGTAGGGAGAGAGACCATAGATGGGATTCGGGCACAGTTAGGGAGAAGTTGACACCAGGGGGGTGAAAGATGCCTTCATTCTTCTTGTGTGATTGGCTCTGCACTGCCATGGCCAGAGGAATAATAGCCCAGGGGACTACTCTCCCAGACAGTCTGGCCATGGGCCAGGTATTAATTTCTCTGGGTTCCTGTGTGGAAGCAGGGAAAGTGAAGAAAAGTGTTAGAAATGAAAATAAGATGAGAGTATTAACCATGTCTGCCATGGAGTTTCTTCTTAGGTAGTATGCTGCTTGCACAGTCCCGGAGTAAATGCAGAAAAAAGTTTATTATTTTCATATGATTAATAAGGTATTTTTTTTGTTTAATACATTTCTTGGTGGAAGGGAAGTGTAGCTGGAAAGATTTATTTTAATGTGGTGCATTGAGAAGAGCTGTTGCCTGATATTCAATAGTTAAGTTGAAGTATTGGACACTGGAGTAATAAAAACCTACTTGCTTTGATCTTGTAGTTAAAAAATGATTAAAGTATAGAATTGCATGTGCTGACATTAGACCTCCACCCACAGAGAGATTTAAAGCTGTCGGGGGAAAAAGGAAAGTTGAGAGACAGCTTAAATATAGTAATTCAGAAATTTAGCTGCTTTGTTATTTCAAAGATGGTCAGAGTAAAGGGGATTTTTCATACCCTATTTGTTATACTAGATCTAAGAACCTTATCCCAGGACATTTCCTCTTGCATACAACCAAAAAGATGAAAATTGCTAAGAAGAGGTAGCATAGGAGAGACCTACGTTTCCATATTTTCTCTTGAACTGAACTCAGTGAATTTACAGCCTTGGGGATTCCCTCTTCCTCTTCTGGTACCTCCACCCTGTGCAAGGTGACCCCTGCCCTCCCTTCTCCTGTGTGCTGCAAGTAGAAAAGATCTCAGAATTCAGTAATACGGTTTGCAGGGATGAAAAGCTTTTTTCTTTTAATTGTATGCATATTGTCATCTCCCAGGAACATGAAATTACCTTGTGGAATTGCAATTATGAACCTATTACTGGTTTATCTAATTGTTAAAGAATACAGAGACTTGTTGAGTTGGGTTTCTGGCCTCTGACATCTAAACTGCTCCAGCAAAGGCACACCCTTACACCCACACACAATCCTGATTTAAGTCAGTAGGAAGCCTCTGGTTTTGCATAATTGTTTTGTAGCCAGTACAGAGACTCACAAAAATGTATTGGCTGATGCTTGCACGATTACATCTGCCCAGCCAGGTTTCTTAATTCGTTTGTAGCGACGGCTTTGCTTGTGCAAAGTCAATATTTGATCTTGCAGTGTCCTCGATTATACAGATAATTTTGATTCTCTGGCAAATTACAGACCCTTAGCATTTTGTCAAACATTCTTCAATGAAAGGACTTCTGTGATAAAAAAACCACAGCAGCATTCATTGCAAATGACCCTGGAGATCAGACAGAGCATTAGATCAGTGAGTTGGGTTTCACTAAAACTGCTTCATTCCTATTAACATGATCCTGATCAGAAATTGCAGTGTGACTGAGGTTAATGTTGCTGTTCTCTGAGAATAAAGACCCAGAAATCACACCATGTCATCTCTGAGACATGAGATATGCTAGGACAAGGAGATTCCAAGACAGCTTTCTGGAATTAGCTCCATTTACACAGCATGCAATAGTTTTGCTTTTGAATCGCCTGCCATGTTGGCAATGCCCTGCTGTTCTTGTACTGTATTTTTTACCAGATGTTCATTGCTGAAGCACACACTTCAGAAAACATGTTGGTTTTCGGGATCAGTAGGATTCTTGCAGCTCACTGGTTTGGTATGCATTGCCCTTCTCAATGTCAAAATTTAAATACTGTGTGCCTGGCTGCTGGGGTGGACAAGAAGTTCATTTTGTCCTTCCAACCAGCAAGGATCCACTTGCCATTTGAAGAGATCCTGGGACTCCTGCAGGATAAACTCCTGAGGCACAAGAGTTGTCTTTTCAGAAAGCCATTCTCATCATGCCTGTGTGGACAAGGGAACCTTCCAACCCTGCAGAGTTTCCCCTGCGTTGTTTGCTGAAAGGATCATTCCTTTCCTGATCATCTGCAAAACACACTGAAATCATCAGTGAGAGGCTTCTTCAGGTGAGAAAAACAGAGTTAACCTCTCAGATTCGTCTGTCTGAAGGTTTGTTTCCTGGTTAATTTTGAATTTTCATTGCTCCATGAGATGGAAGGACAACAACCTGGCATGATGAGGCAGGGTTTGCCTCTTGGAAGTGCAGGTGTGTTCTCCAACATCTCAGTCCCTTGGGGGCATTGAGGAACTGGTTTAGGATCTTGCTTAAGTTAGTCTTAACAACAATTGGAAGTAGAAGTTTAAAATCATGATGTAATAGGGGATATAGTAGCAGTACGTACCACATGGATTAGGTATAAATGGGAAAAAATGAGACAGTTCCACAGAAAATCATAGCAAAGTAGATCTCCATGCTTGGCCAACTTCATCTGCACTGACTCTGGCTACAAGGAAATGTCCACTGGGAAATGGGCACTCTCAGGCAGAGCTGCCAAAGAGAGGTTCCCAGTCAGACTTGTAGAAAACAGGACATTATGTGCCTTTGGGCTCTGTAAATTGACAGAATGAGGTGTTTACAGATCTTTTCAGACAGCAAAGGTTTGTCTTGGGGCTTTACCTACAGCATGGCGGAAATGGACATATTTTAAACGGTCACATCCTCTATGCCAAATGCAAATAAATACCGCTTTCAAGTTAAAATAGCAAAGAACATCTTGGAGCTTATATCTATGGAAATAAACCTTCTAAACTAATACTAAATGACTATTTATAATTGCCTGTTGGGATGCCTGACATCAGATGGTTGTACTACTAACATGAGAACGGTATCTGACAGGTTGGGAAAAACACATGGCAGGAGATGGGAATATTGATTCGTAGGCAAAATTTGGAAGGAGGGGGAGGGAGACAACGGCCAAGAATGTGCTTTACTTTTTAAGAAAGTGACATTCCTGCCACCAAAACAAAAACCTGAGAAAGAAAGCACATTCCAAAATGATATCATCACATTCCTTCTATACGGACAAACATGCGGCACTGTAGCTGCTGTTTCCTGCGTTTGTGATTTGCCTCAGAGAGTGTTTCAGTGCGAGATGTTTTCAAATAGGAAAAGGAATTAAGATCCAATGTCCTTAGGAGCCTCTTAGCAAAGTTAGAGTGTCTCTCTGAGGCCAAGACTGGCTTAAACAACTACATCTAGGTTGGCTAATACATCAACTTACAAATTTGTGATGGAGGTAGAAATTAGGTTTTCCTGTCTTCAGTGACACGTTTTAGAGAATATTCACATATTCTGGTGGATGCTTTAGGCTAAAGAGTAGATCCAATATGCGATTTTTATTTGTATTGTACTGAAACAGAATCTGCAAAATGTCTTGATTTCCAGGTTTGCAAGTGGATAGGAGGCCTGTGAGCCTTGGGAGGGTTTGTGTTAAAGTGACTCACTGAGTGTAGCAAACCACAGCAATACCTGACCAGGGATGTGGTGATTCTCCATCATCAGGAGACTGCAGCAACCCATACTTTTTAAACCACCAGCAACCACAAATTGAGACCACAGGGTTGAGCAGGAGCTTCTGCATGAATTTCTCCACCTTGGGTTACTGCAAAGGTCAGACTGAATGATCACGAGATCATGAGCTGTGAGCGCATGGGCTGCCACAGCCAGAGATCAGCGTGGGGATTTGCCTGTGCTGTCCCATTCAAGGTGGAGAGAAAGGGATGAGGAGATTCAGGCTCCCACTGAAGTAGTTTACAGGCTGGCAAGTGTCTTGCAGCAGCAAAGCAGGCAGAGTCTCACTGCGACTGCATGGCAAGGAACTTGCTGTGGTCTGCTCTCTTCTGAATTCCATTCTGGTGTAACTCAGTGCCTTCCCACAAAGTAGACCCACCTGTAACTGAAGGGAGAACAAATTCATGATCAATTTAAAAAAAAAAAAAAGTCTGAGATTCCTGTGCTTTTTTGGAGACTGCCAAATGATGGCTCTGTGCATATTGTTGTTCAGAGTGTGTAATTCTGAATTCTGTTATTGTAACACAGTGTAATTCAGAAACCCTGAATTTCATCATCAACTATGAATACGGTGATTCCTTTAACTGTTTCCCCACATTCTTACCTTCTATCATTAGCATCCTAAAATCAGCATTCAGGCACAACCACTGACCTCTTGTGTGATTTATGACAACCTAACCCTTCCCTTTCCATTTCTTTTATCTTTGCCATACAACATCTCTCTCACCGATTTCAAATGCACATTTGGAGGGGCAGGGTCTGCCTCTGTAAGTATGAAGAAGTCTTGTTCTTACTCAGGGTTGCAGTACAAACCTGCAATATTATTATAAGAAATAATATTTATTTTTGAAAGGACAAATATTTACCCAATCCTTGACTCTGGTCAGTAGCTCAATCCTTACACCAAATAGGCACATTTTGCACAAGTGATGCCAAATTATAGTGTCTTCACAAACACCAGGGTCACTGTAAAATCTCCCTTGGCTTCAAGATAACTTTTTGGATGATGAACCACCTACCACAGCAGAAATCTGATGGCCAGAAAAAAGAATTGCCAGGACAAAACTGTGCCCCTCACAGCCTTTTCCAAACCGTTCCCCTGCTGATTGCAGGGGAATTGATTTCTCTCCAAATGCTATTCTGCTTTTATAGAGTGTGTGAGCCTCCTCCATCCTGCTGCCCCCAGACTGGTGGCTGCTCCTTCTGTCCTTGAAGCACTGAGGGAAGCCTGTGACTGGGGTGTAACTCTTCCTCCCCTTCAAGCAAATGATGAGGTTATATGGCAGATCCATGTTTCCTTTGTTATCTTTTTGTTTGAAGAAACAGGGGTTGAGCCTGCCTAGGTCTGCAGAGGCATTCAATTAAGCAAAGACATTTTATTTTAGCCGCTGTTTAATGAAGAGGAAACCAATAGACAATCTTCTCTTCCTCTGGGTGAGGAAAGCATTGACAAGTGCTATATTTAGCTGTGAACTAATGCAACCTGCAAAAGGATTTTATCCAAATTACCAGGAAATTAATCCCCCTTCACTTCTAAAAACTTGAACTTCAGGGAATGTGAGCAGCTCACACTACACTGGAAACTCATGTTCCTAAATGCATCTGAGTTTTAAAACAAAACAAAACAAACCCAAACCAAAAGTCATTGAAAAAAGCAGCATTTTCAGGCAACCAGTTCTTCTATCTGAGTCATTATTTGGGATACAGTTGCTGGCACTGGAAGGCAAGGCAGCTTTTTGTCCTTGTTGCTCTCAGTGCTGGTAGCCGTGGGGCAGGGATGGCTGAACTGGACTGGATGAGGGACTGTGCACAGGGGATGGGCACTGGAGCTCCATCTCCAGGGATAAGCATTGGCCTCAGTTATGCCAGACAACAGTCCTGAGCTGCAGGACTTTGATGTATTTATTGCTACTGGTGATTCATAAGACACTTGAGAAGACAACTTGTTCCTCATATCCCAAAACAAGTTTCCAAGTCTGGCTAGTGTAGCTGTAAGGTGAGCTAATTAAAGATAATTTTTTGTATATGACAGGAAAATGCTGATAACATCAAACCCTAATGGAGGGAGATGGGAGAATTTCCCTGAGCTACGTGCTTTGCTGCTGAGAAAGTAGAGCCTGGCAGATGGAGGAAGATGGAACTGATTTCCAATTTAGCCTTCTATTAATGTTTTATGAATTTAAATTTAGCATAGTAACTCACTCTTCTGTAATCTTTGCAGGACTCCTATTTCCTTTCTATGAACTGCTAAAAGGAATTCGGTAAAAATATCTGTGTATACACATATCAGAAGTCTCTCCTGTCCAAAAGCACAAGACAGCCTCAGTAGAAATTCCACAGCAACTGCCCTTCCTACCAAATGAGGCTCAACATCCTCACTGTGTCAACACTTCCTCTGAACGCTACGGCTTAGATCCAGGTTTGTCTGGGTCCAGGTTTTCAGGTATAGATAGGTAAGAGTGAGCAGAGGACACACATTGTTCTTCTCTTAATCTCTCTGAGCAATTAGGTTTTGGCAGAGAAAGGGTGAGAGATGCAGTGAGAGTCCTTTCCTCCCCACTCTGCGTGGGCTTGAGCTACAGGCTGTGAGATTTTATCCAGTGCATTTTTATGGCACATGGAGAGCGCTCTGGCAGCAGGCCATCGAGGCATACTGATGGCATCCCAGGAAATCTCTTTAGAGAAGTGCAGGAAAGTAAAATACATATCCACCCACCCTGGGCACTAGGGACTCTCTGAGAGATGGATGCTGATTCATTCTGCCAAAAAAAGGTACATGGAATGCACAGCATGAATTACCTTCTGCCTCTCTTTTCATTGATTATAATTTAATCATGCAGTGAGCTGGCTTGGACTCAGCAACCTGAGATTTAGGCAGATGACGGTGGACAAAAAGCATTCAGCTCCAAGGACCAAGATGGAAACAAAAAGTGATTTCTCTTGCTGCTTGTTTCATCCCATGATTGATACAGTGTCAGTGTCAGGCTTAATCCCTGGGAGCATCCCCATAGCTTTCCCACTGCCAGGCTCTGTACAGGCTGAGGGGCCAGCACGTACTGGCCGGTTAATTGGGGTTTTGGTTATACTGGCATGAATCTAGAGCAGCTCTCCCAAAGCCAGCAGCAGTTGCTCTGTGTCTGTGCCACTGACACTCAGAAACCAGAGAGCAAAACACTGTGAATTTGGGAGCTTCAATTGGCACTTCCAAAAATGATGGAATCCTATGAGCTACTGTGTCAGCTGAAAGCAAGCAGAAGGATTCCCAAAATATAAGCATGATTCTGTAGAAAATCGGTATGAAAAACAAACTGGGGAGGGAATTTTGCCCAGCAGGGTCTCCCTGGCAGGAAAGGAATCTCTATTTGGAGCAATGTGACTTTATTGTGTTTATTGTAGCACTTTTTCGTATCATGTGCTGTTGCACAAAGAGAAAAGAGGTGTCTGCAAGAAGGCCTAATATATTGATGCTAATTTAGGTGTGCCTGGGTGTAAAAACACAGACATTACAGAGCTGGGGTAACTACTGCTGGCGATTTAGCACTGCATATCTCAGGGTCTGTCTGCTCCGACTGGCTTCCTGCCGCTATCCACCATTATGTATCAGCAGGAAATTACACTTTTATGAGTGATTTACCTTTAAACAAACACTACTACACAAACAATATGGTATTGAATTTGGTGGTTTGCCTTTTAAGTATTGCAGTGAAAGACTGTAACAGCTGTCTAAGCTGATAACTACTACCTAGGGTAAGAATAATGTTGACTGAGTTATTAGTCAATTGTTTAACTAAATCTAGCTGCATCTCTCTCTTTTAACTGTGTGGCATTTACAGTTTCTTTAAACAATATAGTCCCTTGAAACATGGACTGGTTCCTTGGGTGGGAGCTTTATGGGTAAAGAATTGTTTTGGAAGTCAGACCACATTTTTAATTTAAATTTTTGTATTTTTGTATTTTTCCATTTATTTTTCCTAGCCAATCCCTGGAGGGAATAGTCTCCTAGAAGTGAATTTCCGTGTGACTTGCTAAGTTTAGCAGAGGAGTTGCAAGCACAACTTGTGGCTAAAGATGACTAGACTGCACAGCTGGATGAATTTTGGCAGAGATGGATTGAGACAATGTCATGAAGCCACTGCATACCTACTGCAGTGGATTTTGTGAGGTTTGGCCTAAGATGGGAGATGGTTTTCTAAGGTGATGAATGCCTGCAGCCTTCGAGGAGACTCTCAAGCCATTGCAAAATAGGACACAGCATGTCTGCAGGAGGTTGACCTAGCAAAATCCTTATTCCCTTTTTGAACAATCAGGGTTAACTTCAAGCCCAGTTGAGACTTCCAGACTTTGAGGCTCCACAGTTTGGACCAGATCCAAGGTCCCGTTAAGTCACCTGGAGATTTTCCACTGACTTCACTCTGCTTTGGACTAGGCACTTTGAAGGCTATTCCCGTGAATTCAAATGCCCAAAGTCAAACATGGCTTTACACAATTGAAAATCACCTGCTTTGTATGTTTTCAAAGGCAACTCCACCACTCAGCAGTAACAATGTAGAATTGGGTTGAAAGGGTGAAAATAGATGTGGATGTGAAGTGTCTCTTCAAAAAGTCCATGGCAATGATCCAGCTCTGCCACACTGAAAATGAGAATTTTTAATGCAGACTTTTTATGGTCATTCCTGAACTAGATTTAAAGGGGAAAAAATCTTGTCACTATTGCAGAATGAACACTCTCCTCGTGTTTTATAGATTTGAACAATCCTCACTGCATTCTTTGAAACGAGAAATACTTCAATGCTTCAAGGCATTCCTTTTGTTGTATCACTTCTACCACCATTTTAAAGCCAATTTTTTGTTATGAGCTCTGGTGATACTCTGGAGTTGGTCTATACCAACAGCCCGTTTTCATCAAATCACACCTGGAGTCGTTTGCCCATTGCAGGAAGAATCAGTGCTGTGCCTCAGAGACAAACTGTTCTCTGCAGCTTTGCACCTGGCAACAGCCTCGTTCCAAAGAGCCAGACTCACCCCTGAATTCATGTACAATCTACAAATAAAGGCAATCTCATGTCTTTTGTCCCACCATTAGCTTTTTGAAAGTACAGTTCCCCTTTGCCTGTAAGTGCTTTTTGTAACAAAAATCCTGACTTCTTAAGTCAAGCTTCTATCACTGTCTTTATGGTTTTCTTCTTTCAAAAAAAGTCAGTTTTGAAAATTCTTGTACATTTGTGCATAAAATATGTGAGTTCTGATGTAAGTGCCCAAAAACTTAAGACGACTAGGCCCTTCTTTTTCTTATTACATGGATGAAAAGGAAGAAAAGAAAGTTTATAAAGCCTCATGATCTACTTCTACTGCTTATTTCCTGCCTATATCGAAAGTTTTAAAGGGTCCTTTCTTCATTAGAGGGCTAATTATTTTGTCTAGTGGGCCAAAGCATAGATGCATATTGGATTAACAGTGCGCATTAACTCTCCCTCAGCATGTGGAAGATTTGATTCTAGTCTGCTTGATGGTGGTGTAAAGGAAGAGCCGTGACCTGGAACCAAATGGATATGGCAGGGTACAAAGGAGGATGAGATCAGAAGGAGTTTCTGTTACTGTCTGGGCACCTCCCTGCTGATGTAGCCATACTTGAAAGAATCATAAAGTCTTACAGTTGACTTTTCAGCTCCTTGTGCATTTTGGGGCACAGGAGCTATTGGTCACAGGGAAAATAAACTATCTATTTTCAAGCTATTTTCCTTTTTTGTTATTTTTTGTTTGTTTGTTTGCTTGTTTTGAGTCCATACCAAATTGGGAAGAACTGCAGGTGATGATGATTATGAGGTTCTTAAATGCACAAAAATGGCAGAACAGCCTTGCACGCAAATAAAAAGGGGCACTCCTCTGTAAAACAAGTTGTCAAAAACACTGCCTCTTAATGCGGAACAATAAAATAATCTTTTCAAACAGTTTAATGGCCAGGATGAATGAAAGAATCTGTGTATGCTTCACAAATGACCTGATTACTGCCAGCTCACATGCTTGCTCTGCAGTTGTAGTACATTAGAATTTGAAGTAGGATGTTGTTAGCAACTCTTTGCGTGGGGTGGAATTTGAATCAAAAGCTATAAATGACCTGTGACAGCAAAAATGAAAGTGCAATTGCTTTCTCACATGACCTGTTTCTTTTAGTGTCATTAAACTCAATCAATGATTAACCTTTGGTTTAACAGTGCTTGTCATTTCATAGCAAATCAAGTAGAAAAAATGTTGTCTACCTGAATAATTCCCTAGAAATGTCTCTGAGGTACATTAATAGTTTGAGAGGTGAGAGGCTGGCCTAAATTTGAAGTGCAAAATCACTGAGTGCAATTGAGGGAATGAGAAACATCTGACTATCCATTTAGCTTGTAGAAATCCTGCATGCAAACCCAGATTTTAGGAAGATCTGGAGTCTTCTTGCACGAACAGGACAATGTTTGACTCACAAATAACACATAAGAAATAGTAATGAATGATTTCACAGAGCCTTCATCTCACTAAGATTGTTTTTTGCATAATAACTTTATGTAGTAAATATATACAAACCATGTGTTGTAATCCAAGATTGTCTGGATATGGTTGTGTTTTTTTGATCTTCATTAAGATCAAATGAGTTACGTTACTTTACACTGAATTAAATTCTAGTTGGAATGAATTTCCTTTTGGCAACCAATTAGGATGTTTAAAGAATTTACTTTTATTTCTTGATCTCAAAAGTATTTGTGGACAGTTCACATGGACTATGTATTACTGTGCCTAACTGCTATCAGCCTGTATAATTATGTCATTTGCATATGCTAACAAGGTACTTTATAGGTACGGTGTTTTCACATGCCTTTTATCCAATTAGCTCATTGAACCCACCAGTCTTGTGTTCTGCCCCTCTGTCACCAAATTAATAAGAGTTGTGAATTGAAAATGGTTCCATTCATATGGTGTGTCTGTGCAGACAGACTTTACTCAGAAGAAACGTGGCTTCTGCTGTTCACATTCCTGATTTATTCATTACACATGAGGGGAGAGTCTGTGGGGCTCCCAGATAAACTGGGGAGCTTGATGTGGAAGATGCTGCCCAAATTGAGAATTTCACAAAAAGTTGTGCTCTAAAAAATACCAAATTCTCAGGATGACTTCTTGTGCTCATCAAGCACCTTTCATCTGGGGGCACATGGAATAATTAACCTTTGCTTGCTTTCATTCATTTTGTTCTCAAAAGTTGCACACAGTGAGATCTCTTTCCTCTTTTTTTCCTATATCCAAGTGTTCCAATGCACTTTGTGTAGCATTATTAGTTCAATCCCATTAAAATAGAATTCATTCAGGTGATTCAACCATGCTCATGTGCCTTCCTGTGCAGAATCATACAGCTACATTTCTTTTAAAAGAGGAATTGCATGTAGATTTGCACCAGAAGGATAAAATTTTTCTTCCTAAAATTTTGGAATATACAAAATATGTATAATCCTGCACAAGAGTCCTGGTGAAATCATCACCCTATTAATAGTGTTGCAACATGATAGTGCTGTCATCATGGTCAGTGAAGTCAGAGCAGTATTGGGAAAGTATAAGGGAGAAGAAGGTTAAGCTTATTATCCCCAGTGCTCTTTTCTGTCTTATCCTTGTTTAAATTGGGAATATTCCCAAAGAAAACTGCAGTGTCAGTTTAGGAACATCTCCTGTTTTATTGTCATATGATTAAAACCTCATTGACTCAATGACAGCCTAATTAATCAATGGAAAAATGAAAAGGAGAGAAAAATTGGGGCAACAATTTGCAAGCAGCATGCAGGCAAGAGGGAAATGGGTTAAAAGAAGTGTGGAGAGCGTGGTTTTCAGTTACTCTGTTTTCTCCTTTTCCCTTCTTTCTCTCTCGTCCGTGTCACTGCAAGAAAAGCAGCTGGCATCTGTAGCCTGTTGTGCAGATGGGTTGAGAGGAGCACATATTCCACGATGTGTCTGGCACACTTCAAAAGTGGCTGGTGACTGATTGTGTATTTGCCAGCAGCCAGTGATTAGGGAGACTTGCTGTAGCCATGGATGTCTGGCAGCACACGGAGTCCAAGAGACTGAGGGCATAAGGAAACATCACATAAATGTCTCTGAAAGAGCTGGCCACATATGCAGCCACTTGGTAGACACAGCCTGCAGGGTGAGCATGTCCCTTATCCAGACTTGTCCGTTTCACAGGAGTCCCAAGTTTTCGTTTTCATTCCTAGTGCCCCACTGCTACAATGCACTGGAACATGTTGTGTGTACACCTTGTGAGAAATGATGCTTGGCCTGAACAACTTGCAGTTTAAATAGGCAGGAGCAGCAAAGGGTGGGAGACAGAAGATTCCCCGTTCCACAGGGAAGGAACTGAAACACAGAGAAATGACATTGTTGGGTGACACGTGGGAGTTGTGACAGTGATGAGAGCTAAATCCCATTATTACAAGCCTTTGTTGAGGGTTTCAGCTTCAGAATAATTCTTTGCCTCTAAGTACAAGGCACACCTCTGGCTCGAAGCCACTTGACCCTTTCCTCCAGCACAGCAGGGCTCTGCTAACCTTGAGCACAGGTCAGATGCCAACTCTATCAGGGTTCTGTGCCTCTCCTCAATTTCCAGTGTTGCCTCCCTGTCATCACCGCTCTGCAGCACAGCTGGGACACAGTTCTTGCTTTTTGGAGGAGGCACAGGAGCCACTTATCCCTTTCACTGTCTGCTCCCTGCCCACCCAGCCTGGTGTACGCCCAGGAGAGAAAACGAGGCAGAGGCAGACAGATGGCAAATGCCACTGAGGGGATGCTGACATGACTGGAGCAACATTCCTGCAAAGAGCCAGCCGCTGGCAGGCAGCTTTGCCACGGACTTTGCCGTGCAGGCAGGACGTGGCATTGCTCAGGAACTCTCTGGAGCCTCTCACTCGTTTTCCTGGAATGGTACCAGCACAAAGCTGCAGCAACACGCTGCTGATTCAGGCCCAGCATGAATGGCGGGGCTGGACTGGTAATTTTGCTGCATGCCAAGAGGGACTGTGCCAGAAAATTCACCGCCAGCAGCATGCTTGCACCACATTCAACTTTATAGACACCTTTCCAAAACAAATATATCTGTTTAGAAGGAAATTCAGTTCTTTGTGAAGCGGCGGCAGGCTCGGCTGATTGGGGTTGTTGTGGAAAGTCACCAGCTCTCCAGTGGTGAGTTCTCCAGCATCAAATCCAGTCTCTGCATTCCTCATCAAAAAACTAAGAGCCCTCTTCCAGCCTACACGCAGGACTCAAACTTGTGGCAATGCTCAGGCTAAGGCAGAATATATTCTTCGCTTTCCCCCATCATCGGGTGATCTTTCTTATTATATGACTTAAGCACTTCCAGTAGTGTGCCCTGGTGAAATGGTCTGTTCATTGGTCACTAAATCCACCTCTGGCCTCACTTTCCCATCAGATAATCCCAAAGGTGCCTCCTGCCCAACCGTTTGGCTGTGATAGAAGACCCACGGGCTCTGACAGGACCTCAACCAGCATCCAGTCACTGGAAACTTTATTCTGACCCACTCTCACATCTCTTTGCACTGATGCTCTTCCAGATGATCCAGAAACTGAAGGAGGATTGGGACACTGCTGACAAATGTGGTGGCTCTTCCTCCAGAAGTGTCCAGGTGGCAAGGACTGTCTCTCTGCCTCTGCCCTGGGCACAGAAAAGGACACTGCTGTGGCAGCACACTCTCCTGAGCAAGAGCCAGGAGCCACCTCTTTCACCAGAGGAATGAACTCAAATACTTGCATGAACAGAAATAAAATAGGTGACAGAGAATCGGGAGGATCAGGATTGCTGATCAGTGCAGACCACTTTTCTCTGCAATGGGAACACCTGTGCATCAGACATGGAACCTCAATCCTTGGTCAGTTTTTATACATTATTCATTATTATAAATTGGTATTGTATACCTTGATATTGAGCCTGTCAGCTGACACTGGCATGCCCAGTGACTTCATCAGGTAAAATGGCTACAACCAGCCTGAGCCTTAGCCTGGAAGCCTAGCAAGAGTCAGATATTCACCAGGTGCTTTTGGGAGAGAAAGCTTCCCACAGGCTTGAGTTAGTGTATGAGGGAAGAAAAGGAAATGCAAAGCTGGCATAGCCTCAGCTTGGAAAAACTGACAGACAGTAGTCCCCAGGGAAAATATCCTAATTTGGGAGAGCTGGAGAAATAGCTGGGGATTGTTTGGTGCAGGGTTGGGACCGTAGCCAGGCCAATGCCAGGCCAGTGGTGGGAGCAGCTGGGCACGTCCCTGGCTGGGGAAGGACAGGCAAAGCAGAGCCAGATGCTCCTCGTGGACGTCAAACATGGCCTGCGGGGCTTGGTGTCCTGGAAGAGCCACTCTGGTTGATTCAAGCAGTAAACACAGAGGGAAGCAGTGCGGAGGATTTGCCTCAGACTTACTTTCTCCCTCGCAGAGGTAAACTATTCAACCCTCTGCACTCCAGCCCCCCGGGGGACTTGCCACCCAGTTTGAGAGCGGGCGCATTAATAAACCAACAATATCTGCGTCTGCATCTAGATCTAATCTATGGCTGCTCTGTGAGATTCGCTGCTTCCCACCCCCAGCAGCATCTTGTCAGTAGTTCTGGAGCTCAGCTCTCCACCTGCAGCTGGAACATCCCATGCAGTGGTGTTAATTTAGAGCCCATTCCTCCTCTGTCCCGTTGCCCAGCATTAGGGAAGTGCAGGTGATGTCCATCCCTTCAGGGAAGTGATGCCTTTCCTCCTTTCAGTGGTTGGTTCAGCACGTGGTTCTGGCTTGCCGGGTAGACAAGCCCTTGCTGGATTTTGCCAGTTAAGCTGCAGCCCTTACCTGCTTCACTGGAAGCTCTCCAGTGGCCATTAATTTGGCATCTGTGTTTCCTCCTGAGGTTGCTGTCAGGTTTGTCATGGTCTCACAGTCTGGCCTCTGTGGAATCCTCCAGAAAGATCTTGATGGCACATAGGGCCAAGCAGAGTCTCTGCTTCCCCAAGATGCCTTCCTGCCACCTCTCTTCCTCTGTTTCGTCTGAGCTCCAGCTTCACACAACAGTGTTTAGTACCTTCAGATTCATTATTTAGCTAAATTTTGGGCAAAACACTCTAAATATTAATGCAAACAAGGCCTGTTTCTTTTAACTGTTTCCCTCTGCTTGCTGATAGAAACAAGAGGAGAGCTATTCCCTGGGGAGAGCCTGCCCATCTGGAGTATTCAGGCTTTTGGGGTCTGCTTTTCATCCTCTTTCCTGGCACTTGCTTCTTGCAGGGCTGGGCTGCACATTCACAGGTATATGACATTACTGCTAATACTGCAACAAGCTGGCATTCATCAAGCATCTGGGATGAAAGCTGTCTTTAAAAAGGCAGGTAGGGGCCTGTGCCATGGGAAAAAAAATGACCAGGTTTTCTAATCACTCATATGGAGTTATCTGGACACATGGCTACCTTTCATCACTTACGCTGGCGCCAAAAAAAAGGGATTATAAAGCCAACATGCCTGTTGAAATGTCTGTGTGTACTAAGCTGTCATGGACTTGTTTTGGGTCAAAATAACACGTGTACTTGATTTCTTTGTTTTTAATTTTTCTTTTTTTTCTTTTTTTTTTTTTTTTTTACTGTCCTGATTTTCTTGTAAGAATGTGGATAAAGAAGACAAAACTTATCCACAGAAAATATAAGTAATATTGCCAGTAACCAACACTGTTTCTTGAAAGCCATGCATAACCCAAAGCATACTGTAGCGGTAGAAGTAAATACAAGTATTCAAGTCATTTTTCTGTTAAAAACTAAACACTTCAGGAATTGGGTTTGACCGACCTGGTCTAGTTGAAGGTGTCCCTGCCCATGGCAGATGGTTGGAATGAGATGTTCCTTAAGGTCCTTTCAAACCCAAAACATTCTGTGATTCCATGAGCTACAGCCTCCTTATCACCAGCGTCTGTACCACAAACACAGAAGAGCAGCTGTACCAGGTCATGTCAAGGTCCATCTAACCTGGCCTCCAGCTTTGGGCTGTAACCATAAACAGATGTCTTGGGAAGAGGAAGGAAGAGGAGAACCTATAAGATACATTCCCCTTCCAGCATCAGCTTTTCTCAGGTCAGGGACTCCCTGAGCAAGGTGTGGTTTTTCTCTTTAGTGACCTTGGTGCATTTCTCTACTGTGAACTTGTCCAGTCGCTGGTTGAACCCTTATAAACTTTTATCATCCACAACATCTTTTGGCAAGAAATTCCGTAGATCTACTATCTATTGCATGCAAAACTACCACTTCTTGTTTGGAACCCAGTTCATGCACAGCAAAAAAACAATTGACAGTCCATCCCTATCCAGCTTTTCAGTGATGATATTAAGCAGCCATGCAAATGAACACCAATGGCATTATTCAGATTTGGCTTTACATCATTCATGAAGCTGTGCTGACATATTGCAGACTAGCAAATGCTCATCTTCTGCAGAACTTGCTTAGAAAAGACACAACCCCCCTAATAACTAATAAAAGAATGCATTCAAAAGATTTTCTGGCCTATACAAATAACTCCGAGCTATTTGTACAATCTGTGGGGCTTGGTTTTCCATTGCATGGCAGTAATGGTGTAATACTTGGAGAAACTGTGTGTAAAGCTCCATGGGTTGGAAAGGAAGTGATTTCCATTAAAATCCTATAAAAAAAAAGATTACGGTGCGGCACTGGACAATGTAGTTTTCAAAAATATGCTTCAAGAAACAGAAAAAAAAGAATATATTCATTTAAAAAATGTCATTGTTCAAAGGTATAACGTTAGTCCTTCCAGGTTTTCCTGATGGCAGTGAGTGATAGGGCTCTGCTTTGCTCCCCAGTGAGTCAGTGTTGTGCACCACCCCCCAACTTTTCGTTTGGCTTTTCATTTATCATTGTGCAGCGTTTTGTCCCCATTCCTGTGTGTTTTCCTCTGCTACTGCCATTTGTGTCATTCCAATGGAGGCAATTTTAAGTGGGATGTTCACAAGCTGCAGCAAAGGAGAGAGGCTCTCTGAGGAGGGAGCCAGCATCTCCAGTGTCTCCAAGGAGAGATCTGCAAAGAATGGCAAGGAGGATGCCAAGCCAGAGAGTCACTCCAAGCTGGAGCTGGGAGAGTCACTGTGGCCAGGGAGGAACAAGAAAGGGAGGAGAAAAGGAGGGAGTTTGCCACCTTTCCCTGCAGGACTCATGCAAACTACTGATAATGTGTGTTTTATTCATTCCTTGCCTTTGTTCTCTAACCATCTCTTGAGAGACATTTCAAAGAAAGGGAGGTGAGGAATAGACTAAAAGTCTCCTTTTAGATTGAGGAATGCAGGCTCCACCCTTGCTCCCAGCTCCATCCTTTTTGTGCTGCTGCAGCTGGAGAGTCTCCCTTGAGGCTCTAACTTAAACCTGGGCTTGGTCCTGAGCCAAATGGTCCAAGGATCAGGGGAGCCATTTTCTTCCCTGAGCTCAGGGCTGGCCTTTCATTACTGGGAGGTCAAAGATCCCTTGGGAAAGGATCCATCCCTTGCACCGTAGGGGAGCTGGAAAGATGTAGGGTTGACAGTCAGCAATCAGGTGAATGCCATCTCCTTGTGTGATGCTGCTGTGCAGAATGTCCTGAACATGCACAGGAGGAGCCACGACCTGGATTTATTTCTGTGCACAACAGCACAGGGCAACCACGGGAACGCTCTGTCCCGTTTTCAAGTCCACACTTCAAAAGGGATGTTGACAGGTTGGAAAGGCATCAGGGAAAGGTACACGAGCAGCCTGAGATCTGGAAAACTTTATGGTAGGAGACTGAGAACTCAGTAGAATTCTTCTGTTTGAAGGAAGGCTGAGGGGTGACTTGCTTGCGGTCTACAAGTATGAGCATGGGGAAAATACGACAGATGTTCCAAGCAGAAAAGAAACCCATAATAAAATCTAGTGGTTGGTTGTTGATGCTAGATACACCCAGAACAGAAGGCGAGGAAAAAAATTGAAGGCAATTAGCCACTACTTACTAGAGTAAAGTTGTATTCTCAGTTTCTCTTTTAAATCTGGAGTGGATGACTTCCTGACATTTCTTCTGCAACATCTGAAGATGGGGAAGAGCTCATGGGAGATGATTTTATATCAGGGTTTCACAGCAGTTCAGATGACCACCATGAAAACTCCCATGGGAAAACTGAATGTACAGCAGAGTTGATCTTCCATGCCAAGTGCCTTTAGTGCTTACTCTGACAACCCTTGTGCGACCCTGGGTGCACTGGGAAATCCATATGGTCCATATTCACTGTGTGTTTATAGACCCCAGAGAGATGAATGGGAGAAATGTTTCCATACTGGGTAATCAGGACTAAATCTCACTGAGATTACAGCATTCAACATCAGTGCCTCCAAAACTGAGATAAAGAACAAGTTAAAAAAATAGCCCCCTTTTTCTTTCACACAATAGGTCTGCTATCAAGAGCAGCCAATCTGCTAGCAATGATATTAAAATGTATTGCTATGTTCAGAAAATGTACCATTTTTGGCTATAGTGGGTGGCCTTACCTAAAACCAGTGTGATCTGGCCAATTGGGAGAAGTGAGTGTTGGAAGAACACTGTGTCTGGTCACTTGAGCTCAGGGAGATCCACTGTGCTACCTGAAGGCTTTGGCATTGTTTGGATTCAGATCTCCACAAGTCTAAATTAAAAAAAAATAAAATAAAAAAAAATTACCTAATGCGTGTGGGTTATCATGTGCATGCCTGGGAAGAGAGAAACTCCTTTTTATGTGTTTGGCTTGAAATGGTTCCCGGGTGAGTGTTCACGCTCCCATTCTGCAGTGACCTCTGCTGGCAAGGGCAGCACCCGGGATCTCCCTCCCTCCCACCCCTCCGCGTTCGGGGCATCTGCAAACAGGAATTTTTTATTAGCACCTTTATCTGGAGGTGTTCAATTACCCTGGGTGTCAGTGCGGGGCAACACGGGTAAGGTAATGGAGCTGTCATACAAATGCAAAAAAATGCCATGGGGCGTATGAAGGTGGTAGTTAACAGAGATAGTCAAATCTGATTAACAGCAATGATAGGGGAGTGTCAACATACGCCAGTCTCGATGATTAAAAGAGAAAGTAGCTGGAAATTAGCAATTGTTATAGGTAGCTTAAGGATATTGTTATTTTTTTCACCTTTTGAAACATCCCTGCGGGCATGTGTCTGCCAGTTGAAATCACTGGGATATTTTTCCAGTGCATAAGGAGTTGCGACTCATGAAAGATGCCCCTTGCTCTTCTGGAGCGATCTGTGCTTTTAGTGGCAGAGTCTCTGTTGCTGTAAATCACATTAATGCAATTTACTTCATTGCTTTCTTCCCTGACAGAGAATCTGGCTCCAAATCTTTACAGTTGTTCAAGAGCACCTACGAACACTGGGTTAGTTCTTGGCCCTTGGACAAGTCCCCAGCGTTCACTGTTGCAACTTGCCTTCTTATATCTGACTCTTTTTTTTTTTTTTTATGTAACTTGTTTTTCTTTCTGTGATCACCATTTGTTTGCCATTTCAGGGACGCTGTATTTGCACCCCTGTAATCAATAAAGTCGTATTTCCGTGCAGAATGCAGAGAGGAGCAGTGTTTCTAGGTAACATCCTCAACTCAGTGCAGGTGGAAATGTTAAAGTCCCGGCTGCCTGCCTGTCCTGAGCTCTGCCCTCCTTACCGTCACTGTCTGAATATGCACGGCTACTTCTGACTGTGAGCAGCAACTCGGAGCCAGGGCATGAGCAGAGCCAAGGGAGCAAAATTAGCTTACAAATTAACATGCAATGTGTAACCTGAGTTTTGGCTGTGTGTTGGTGCTCTCAGAGAGCAGCCAGGGGCTGGTGTCTGAGGAAGAGGATGACAGCAGGGCAGCAGAGAGCAGATAGTCCCCAGCCTGCTCTGCCAGCCACCAGTGACTAACCTGACCCAGGTGCAGAGACTGGTGATGTATAAGGTATTGATGAAAAATTACCCAGCACCTGTATCTAGAATGCAAGTAGCTCCAGCTCTTGGAGACATCCTGATCTAGAAGCAGGAGGCTACAGGAGCTTGTCTTCAGAGGGTTTCCCCTCCCTGGGCCAATTTGTCCCCATCTCCTTGGGTTGCAGTGGCGAATGGAGATGGGATGTATTCCGTTCCCTGCAGAGGAAGAGGCTCATTAATAATTGTATTCCCTGGAGAAACTGTCCAGGGCCAAGTGCTGGAAGGCAAAGTAAAAGGAGAGGGAAGCTTTATGACTGCAGCATGGCCAGGATGGTTGTAAGCACCAGCAGACAACTAAGTTCATGTCTGCTGGAATTCTTTCATGGTGAAGCCCTTCAGGAAAACTCAGTTTTACCCCCCTCCATGGCAGAACACCCTGCCACCTCCAGACTGCTCCATGAGGACTGCCAGGAAAAAGTGGCACATCAAAGCTTGAGCACCACGATTTCTTCATGTACCCCCTTTTAGACAATTCCCTGGACATTCTGGTCAGGGCCAAACCACCATTCCCCCTGTACTGGGAACAGAGCACCAGCCCAGCAGCCGTGCTGCCATCTACCCCTCCTATCTGACTCCCAGTATTTTATCTGGATCACTGACAGTCCTAGTTAGGTAATGTGACTCTCCAGGTGCTTGCAGAGGACTCACAGCTCTTCAGGTCTCTTCCTGTGAACTCTTGGGATTCGATGAACTTTGTAGCAGCCAAGGTGCAGGGGAATCTCATAAATCTTCCCCTGCCTTATTGTAAGTTGTTTAGTGCATCTTATCATGTTCGACATCTCTAGTTGTAGTAATCACTTTTAAAAATGTACTTCTGCGATGTCAGTAATTAATCAAATGCCTTTGTTTCATTAGCCATAATAATACCTCTGGTTTCATGTTCTTAGGTGTTCCTCTTTATAAACCCGTCCTGATGAGTCTCTCCTCCTTAGCACCCCGTCACTCCAGATGCTTTAACATTGCTGATAAGGTGTTTAATGGAAAGTCTATGAAAATTTCTTTTCTCATATCAGACTGGGATCTAAAAGGGTTGGGATCAGCATCAGGTCTGCTTTGCAACTGCAAATACTGGCTGTGCTCTTTGATCCTTGTATCTCCTGACTGACTCCAGAGAGCTTCCCCTGCAGCTCCCAGCCCAGCCCCTGGCCCTGGCCCACCCCTCCCGCAAGGTCTCGTGTTGGTTTGAAAGGAATAGGATCAGTCCCTAGAGGTAAGGAAAACTCCTGACAGTCTGTAGAGGAAAAAGTTATGGGTGAACAGACAGCATGGATTTTGGTAGAAGTGCAAGAAAATGAAAAGGATGTCCAAACCCAACACTGCATCTGTATTGATGAGAGTAATGAAGGTGGAGGTACACCTGCAATGTGAGTAACTGCATGTGTCCCCCCCTGAGAGCTGGTGAGTGGGGACCTCACCTGTCACAGCAATGTGCAGCAGTGCACACAAGCTAGCTGGTGAAGCCTGGTTATTCAGTATCTCTAACTTTGCTGTTTGTGCCACTGCTGTACACTTCAGAGCCATGCTGTACAACAAGGACTTTCTTCTCATTTTCTTTTTTCCTCTGGAATCATTCCTTTATTTTTTTTTTTTTTTAATCAAGGAAAAGAAATTAATTCTGGCATACTTCTGGGAGTAAAATAATTGTAATAAGTCATTGGCAAACAATCCCTGCCCAAACATGCATGCAGAAAGCGAGTTCTCACAATTATGGTTAATGCAAAATGAAGTCAGATTATAGAGGCCTCCAGCGTGATTTCTAGCATGATAATGATGAGAAGAGATTAGGCTTATCACAGACAAAGCTTGTGTGCTGAGATTTTTAGTAATTCAAAACCAGCTGCCCAGCTACAATGCACTTAAACTACTTATCTGCAGCACGGTGTTCACAAACACTGTGGCTTTGCAAAGTGAGGCAAAGGAGAGCTTTTCTGCACTAATTTACACCCTGATGCTGTAAAATGCTGAAGTGCAGGCATCACCTCCATCTCCAGCACGTGGAGCAGCTCGGCTGGGAAGCGCCCTGTGCCTTGAGGTGCACAGGTGCTGCTCATTACCTGGGTGCTCAAGCGGTTTGGTTTTTTGGTGAGTTTTTGTGTTTTGGTTTTTTGTTTGGTTTTTTTTTTTAATTTTGGAGTGAGGCCTTATCTGAACCTCCTGAAGCTCTGTACATCTGCCATGGGAAGGCTGGGAAGTCTTGGAGAAGAGCCTGGTGGGAACCTGGAGCAACACTCACCCCCTCTTTTGTTTAGCGAGGAACTCCAGTGCAAAACCCAGAGCTGTTATTCCCTGGTAGAATGCGAAGTCGGCAGAAACTGTTTAAGTGCTGGGCATGGCATGGATCCAAAATCCCTTACATGTCCATATTCCCACTCCATATGGCACTGGTTTGTGATGGGGACTGTCTCAGAAGAAATGAGTCTGAGTGCAGTTTTCTACACCCCGATAAGGTCCTGCCAGGGTTGATGTAGCCAGTGCTGGTCAGGTCATGGCAGCCCTGTTTCAGCTCTTTGCCATTGCTTTTCTTTTGCAGGTCCATCAGGACCCTTGACCTCACAGTACCAAGTTTCTCAGCTCTGATCATTGTGTCCCTTTGCCTTGATCCCAGTGAGGGTCTGTCTCGCCTGGCAGAGAAAACCCTGTGTTCTGGATAACCTGAATTACACAAGACAGCAGGACACGAAGAAATACAGCCTCTGAGCAGCCATCATGTGAATTAGCCCAGCTGGAAAGGAGCCAGGCTGCAGGCAGGGCAGTGCTGAGTCAGGCTGAGGGGTCACCTAGACTGTATCCTGTCTCTGACCAGCCTGTAGCCAATGCTCAGCAAACGAGAACAGGAGCAGGGCAAGTGCAGAGATATTTCCTCCACTTCATCCTTCCAGCTTCTGGCAATCTGGAATTTAGGGACTTCCTGATCCAGAGCTGTATCTTCATCTCTGCAGTCTAGGGGCCTTTGATGGACTTTTCTTTCAAGAATTTTCTAATTGCTTTTTGAACCCATTTATACCTTTGGCCTCCTCGACATCCTGTGGCAACGGGTGCCACAAAGTGCTTATGCATTGGGTGTGTTTGCTTTAAACCTGACACTTAATCATGTAAAGTCTCCCTGGTCCTCATGCTATGAAAGACACATTTTTATCACATTCTCCAGGTCATTCCTGATTTCACACACCTCTCTCATCTGCTTTCCCAGTGGTCTCTTTTTCAGCTGAGCAGTCTCAGCCCATATGATGCATCTTTATTTTGAAGACTTTCCATAGCTTTGATCATCCCTGTTGATCTCCTGTGAACATTTCTGGCCCTGCTCTGTTTTTCCTGGGCACAGAGAGCAGCCCTGCCTGCAGGGGTACACACCAGTAATGTACACAGACACAGAAACGAGAACAGGTGTCTTTTTTTTTTTTCTCTGTTTCTTTTCTAATAGTTCCTGATGCTCAGTTTTCTGTTCTGAATGCTGCTAGACTCTGAATTATGTACTTCCCAGCACTATCCACACTGATTGCAGTGTCTTTCCTGAGAGGAAATAACTAATGTAATGTCCATTACTGTATAGACGTTATTAGGGTGAGGTTTTTTTCCCCAATCCCTTTCCCTGTGAGTTTGCCTTTGTTATCATGAAACTTTTATTTGCTATTTCATCATTTGCTAATGTCAGATCGCAGTCAGTGGTAGAGTGGGATTTTCCATGGCTCTTCACGATCAGCATTAGATGTTTAATTGTTCAAAGTCAGCCTTCACTTTTTAGTAACTGGGCAAGATTAATACAGGGCTAATGCTTAGGGTCTCACCCTTAAGGGAAGTACCAGATAAAAACCATCAAGCTTTGGGTTTTGTGCCTATAGGATGTTTTTCGCAGGACCAAAGGTGTGTTGGACATCCCAAAAGGAGAGATGACACCAATAGACTCCCTCATTTCTCGAATTACAGACACCAATCCTTGCCTCATCCTACTACAGGGAGTACAGAGTTGAAATGCCTGCTTAGTGAGCTGGGTGTAATGCAGATGCTTTGGGGCTATTCCAGGCACTGGAGTTAATTCAGGCTGTGGGGCACAGCGAAGGGCCCGGAGCTATGCAGGCTGCAGATTGGATTGCACTTTGAAATTAAGCTATTGATTGTCTTTATGAGGCTTTAAATATCCCAGGACATTCAAAGACCTTCGAATCTGGTCTTTGACAGTGGCAAAAAATGTGTAGGTGTGACCTTGAATCCCTCATGTCACTTGTTGGTTCTGTCTCATTCCATGAGCTGGGGTCTTCTTTCCTCTATACAGTTTGAATCTAAATCCTAGGGATGCTGTGGAGGAGCCATTGATCAACTACTGCATTGGGAAGTAGGGAAAGAGTGAGGCTGGGGATGATTTTTGAGGCTTAAATTTGGTCATAATTGGCCGTTGCAGGGTGGGAAGAAGAAGCTGGCTTTCCTTGTCACAGATGCTGGGGAGGCAGAGCCAGGATAGGTCATTTCCGATGGGAGCTCAGGGTATGAAATAAATAAGGGGAAAGTGAGAGTGAAAGACACATTGTATAAGATGTACAACTGGCAAGGTGCCAGCATAAATATTCATTGAGTATGTTAATTAGCAACTATTGCTGTTACTCATTAACTAATTTATTCAACAAATAGCTTTCAGGCCACTCTAGAACACTGCATACTGTTACTGCTAAAACGGGTATCAGTTTCCCTGGCTGTCACCTGGAGACATTGATACTCCCCCATCTTTGCAAGTACTTTGATGTGTGGAGATGAAAACGGCTGCGGGGGGCTGATGGAGTACAGTGAGTCACTTGTGGAGTAGGAGAAGTCCAGTCCTATTCCCAGCAACCTGTGTAAGAGATTTAATTCATTAGTTCAACCTCAACTGGACAAGAATGGCAAGTCCACATCACGATTTCTGTTTGGACAACAGCAATAGTGTGTAGGTTGGAGAGAGTTTGCAAAGAAATGGATGGGCTCCTCTGTGAATTGACTTTTTTTTTTTTTTTGAGAGGGGAATTAAACATACCATAAGGACTCAACTTTGGGTGTTTCCACCAAATATGGTAGGTCCTGCCCGTCAAAACTACTGCTGGCAGCAAAGAATTGCAGAAGAGGTTGGCGTTACTGAGTGGCCAGATGTTAAAACAGAAATGGAATTTATTTTGGAAAGTGCGAAGTAATACAGTGCAGATAAAAACAATCTGAATATTACATAGGTAATGAGGGCTTCTAATATACCAATTACCAGTCAGGAAAGGGAAACTGGGGTCACTGGGGACAGTACTATAAGATTATCACACCACCAGTGAGTGCTCAGTAGCGATCAAAAAGGCAAATGGGATGTTGGTAATTACAGGAAAGAGAATACAGAGGATAAAAAGAAGGTATTATTAAGCCATTACTCCAGTCCAAGTACATTCAAATGGTCTGGTCCCCCCATCTCAAAGGCACAGAGCAGAATTGTATTACATCTGTAACTGAGACAGAATATGGTGTGATATTTATGGAGAAATAACTTCTACGCAAATACTGAACAAGTAGAAAGGAATCTACCTTATGGGGAAAAAAGTGATGATGAAAGGCAACATCTGAGGAAAAAATGTTTTACATCCCAAATGGCACAGAAAAGGTAAATAAAGACAGCTGTTCTTACAATAGAAGAACTGAGACACATGCAAAGAAATGATCAAGCAGCAAGCTCAAATAAGAAGAAATACTGCTTCATACCACATCTAATGGATTGGTGGAAGTCCTTGCCCAGGGTGTTACAGAGGCCAAGAACATAACTGGTTTCAGAAAAGGAACAGAAACATTAATGATGGAGAATTCCTTTAGAGTCTGCTAATGCAGAAGCTGAGGGAGTTGTTGATTGCCAAAAGCTGTGAGGAGACCATGCCCACAGGAGGATTACTACAAACCTGCTGCAGGTCACTGTCAGAGAGAGGATACCTGGACTCATGGGTGGCCTTGTGTAAGGGTTTTTATGTCAACGCTCTGCAGTGAGAACTGAGATCCCTTTGAGGTCCCTTCCACATCATCTTCTCTAATTAGACTTTGGAGAAGAGCTAGAGGATGAAGAATCCTGATCTATTAATCTATCCAGCTATCTACATACCTGCCTACCTACATATCCAGATAATGTGTCACTTAGCAATGGCTTAAGCTGCATGGTGCATCTTACAATACTTAAGACAAATACACCTTCACATGCAGTTGAGACACCAGTGCTGTGCTGTAATATCCAGCAGGCGTGGTTTGCACCACAATACTGTACTCTCACTCAGATAAAGTAGTGGGCTGGTCCTTAGGGCTGCTTCCATAGCACGAGCTCTGTAGCAAGATTCAGGCACCAACACTCATAAATTCAGATATGGCAGCAGCATGCCCAGGTGCTGGGCTGTGCCTGTACTAGCAAACTGTTAGAGCATCCCTAACATGAATTTTGTACAATCATAGAATCCCAGAGTGGTTTGGGTTGGCAGGGACCTTAAAGATCATCTCACTCAAACCTCCTTGCCATGGGCAGGAACACCTTCCACCAGACCAGGTTGCTCAAAACCCCATCCAGCCTGACCTTGAGCACTCCCAGGGATGTGGCAGCCATGACTTCTCTGGGCATTTGCCTATTCTAACTGTGTTCTCAGGCACAGCACTTACACCAGACCAGGGTCCATTTCCAGTAAGTGGTTGCCATGTGAACAGCTTTAACCAGGCAGTTCACTAGCACAGGCACTGCCTTTTCCAACTGGCTGCAGTGCCCAGGAGTGCTGCTGCCCATGTTTAATTTACCAGTGTACACGTAGCTTCTGTGTCTGGATCCAATTACAGGATTAGGTCCACAAGGACAGGGGAGATGAATTTTTGAATCAAAGCGGTGCAAATTTATTTCCTATGAAGGGCAACATTTTCATGTGAGGCCAAAGGTAGACCAGCTTCTCAAAGAAAACCCCAGCAATTCTTATCTCAGCTGTAAGGAATGTGTGCATTTTGGAACTACATCATGAATGATTGTAGGATGCTGAGCTGGAAAGTAAAGAAGCTGCAACAGAGGATCGAGGACTCTCAACCTCAAGAAGGAATGGCCTGGAGGAAAATCCTAAAAAAAAAAAAAAAGGAAATAAAGGAGTAAATGAAAACATAGCTGACATTTATACAGCACCTGAGACAATGACCTCCTAGTAGAACTTCTTAGAACTGGTGTATTTTAAATAAAATATAAAGTGAAGTAGCAATTAACTGAAAAGGCAATCCAAGTCCAGCCCCTACAACAAGTTGCAATACGTAGAGAAATATGTATGAAATTCCTTGATGGGGGTTTAAAGTATGAGATAAAAGTGGTGTTGAGAAAACAGCATTCTCTCTCTCCTATCTGGTCCATCATCACCAGTGACTGTAGGTCTTGGTACTGCTGATTTTTAGGGTGGTTGAGACCAAAGGAAAAAAATGTAGATGCACGCTGTTCCCAAAGTGTTGGATGCACTTTATTAAAGCATGAAAAATTATCAGTGAGCTGACATTACTTATGCTTAAACTAACAAAAAGCACTGAAAAAAGGTTAATAAATAGCTGGCCCTCTCCCTTCAGGAGCAGCTTGCGATGACACAGACTTTCAGAGGAGCGTGGAGCTGATCTTCCTAATCTGTGCTATGCTCTAACTTTGGAACAGGGTAAATCCACACCAAGATTTATGCACAGAACCACCACATTTCCTGGTGTGGGGGCAATGGGATGGATCTGGCACGCCAGCTCATGTGGCAAAGGAGGCCCTGTGTGATGGGGAAGAGCCAGGATATGTGGGAGGACTCTACAGCATGGGAGTAGGAGTGGAGGGGCAGAAGTTGGGCAAGCAATGCTCAGGCTTTGCCCTAAGGGTCCTTGGGAATCTGCTTCTGGAAAACTCTCCCTTGCTTCCCTGTTTTATTATGCTCACAGAGTATTTTCTTACACCATACAGGCTCTTTATTATTATTATTATTATTATTATTATTATTATTATTATTATTATTATTACCATTATTTTCCAGGTTTATTTTTAATTTGGTGCAATGGTTCATACCCAGAAGGGCTCCTTTTAATAAAATGAGGAATCTCTTATCTTTGGATGCAGTCTTCATGGGAGAAGAAGGTTTTAAAGTAGCCCAGGGAGGGAGGGGAAAAATAAACCCGGCAACTGTTTTTTTTTAAAGAAGAGCAGCATATATCTACAAATCAAAAAGATTTCCGCAGCCTACACTTAAGAACCCTGGAGAGTCCCTCGCAGGGAGGATATCACCTCAGGGAGAGTCCATCCTCCCTCCCTCCAACCCCACCACGTGCTGGCTCTGGGTGCAAATGAAGTTCAGCTCTGCACTGGAGTAACTACCAGCCCTGGCTCCAAACCCAGCCAGCCTCTCTCCCCTTCTGTGGGAAGCTGGACAGAGCAGTCCACACAGGGAGGACACAAATGTCTCCCCCTGCTCCCCACCAGACATGGAGGTGTGCTGGGGCTCCAGTCTTTTCCAGATAAGCTTTGGAATGCTGTCCAGACCCGCTTGGCCCATCCAGCCTGGCATCCCTCAGGAGCACCAGCTGCAGGCAGTGTCTTCACTAAGGCCCAGAAGGAAATAGCTGAGCAGTCTGGGATCACATTTACTGCTCCTCCCTTGGGAAGGTCCCTTCAAGGCATTATTTTTGTGGATGAACCCAGGCCAAATAATTCCATAACTATGTTTGCAACAGAGGTGAGGGAAGTGGACAGTCATGAAGGAAATGTATTTCAAAGAATGTCAAATACTGTAATTTCTAGGTGATGTGTAACTCTATTGCACATCCTTCCTTTGTCTAGTTATCAAAATAAAGAGTATTCTTTAGTAGCTGGTTATAAAGAGCAGACAAAAAAAAGCTGATTTTTCACTCAGAGCAAAGACAGTGCTGTGGGTGTTTTGTCTAGTGTCATGCATAAAGACTTCTTAATGTCCCCCAAGGAACATCTCTTTAAAGCAGCCTGTCAGCTTTACACTTTAATCCATTAGTCTACAAAATACAGATAAATGAGCAGAAAAATACCTATCTTTAAGCTACTGTTGCTTAATCTGCTTCAGTATTTACATATTTAGCAGCAGACAAATAATGGGCTTGCTCATTAGCAAGGAGTTTGTTTTGTGCCACTTTTATTTTCTTTGCAGCTTTGTTGGGACCTCATTACCCAACCAACAACACACTGGGGGAGATAATGTCATTTCATATGATTTAGCTGCAAGGCACATCTTGGATTTCTAAATGCTTGCATGCATTGTTCCATTCACAGTATATGTTGTCCCGCTCCCTTTAGAATAAGGACAAATATTTTTACACATGCAGGTCATCAGCCAGCTCAGGCCCATTCTGTTTTGACTGGGTGCTGAAGGACCGTACTCAGAAACCAGTCACATGGATTCCCGCTCCTGCCTCTTTGTCCACACTTCTTGACAATCAGTCAGTTGTCCTTCTTGGCTTTTTTTGCCTGGAGCAGCTGAGTAAAGCCACATGCTCTCTGGATAATCAAACAGCTGATCCTTGGGGCGTGTGTTGCCAATCGTGACTCAGTAGATATGGAGACAGTCGCTAGCTGCCCTTATGATTTGCTCCTCGTGGCTCCTGAATAGGCCACAGCACAAAGGGATGAGGACAGACATTCAGGTCACATGCACAACCAAAACCATGGCATGGCAAAGCTTATCTTTGTTTGTAAGCCTTCAGCCAGGCCTTCATTTGCTGCACCTGGATGTCACATCCTTGAATAGAGTAGCTCTGCACCTACCCATTGCACCCACAGATCCAGCTCTTCCCCATCCTCTCTTTCAAACGCTTATCTTTTGCAGAGGAAACTTGCTGGGGATCCATTGCCCAGCCTAAGGATAGAACACATGCACAGAGACCCCATTCTTCCCTTTAATGAGATGCCATCTCCATTTAACTGCTTTCTGGCAGAATTTTCAAGCGTTGCAGATCTCACATTCCAATTACATCAGTCGGTATTTTGCTCCTTGGCAAAGGCCACCGACTTCAGCAGCTTGCTGCATTCAGCACCAGTAGCAGCGATTACCTACAAAACAGGGCGACAGGCCTAAATAAGCAAGTTACACGCAAGGAGCCAGATACTTGGCCCAGCTGGGGCCTCTTTGCCCAGCTCCGGCAGCACAAAGCTGTCACCAAGCCAGCCCAAACAGCTGTTGGAGGATTCCCTTGGCGCAAAAGAATTCCTGAATGGCAAAGAGCCACTAAAGCAACTCCTACACAATCTCACTCACTGGTCCCCAGAAATCCCTGACAGCTGGGACGGCACAATGGGGCCAGAAGCACCTGTTACCATTCAGAGCGGCCTAAAGGCTGCTCTATAGGGCAATGAATGGCAAAAGGAGCACCCAGTATCTTTGGGAGCCCTTTTGGGAGCGCACAGAGGCATGCCTTCATCACCTCACATCCACAGCCGGAGGTGCACCGTGGGAATGTTCGTTCGAGGCGCTGCTACGGCAGAGTCAGAAACTCCGGGCACTCCGTGTGCATTTGTGCTCTCTGATGTTTGTGTGTGTGGAGACGTGGAGTGAGGGAAGAAGGAAGCCTGCATCCCTGCAACGGGAAGCATCCTGGAAGCAGAGCCTGGTTTCTGAGCCCTCTCAGTATGGGCTCACTGGACCCACCTCAGATGTGAGCCTCCTTCCAGAAATCTGTAGCCATCTATTATGAAAGCAAATATTGTAGCTCGACACCTTATTTAATTTGGTGTTTCAGGTAAAACCCAGAGTTTTCTCTCAACCAGGAATACCAGAACCTTCTCCTTCATCTTGCTTGCCCTCAGGGTCAGTTGGCCCTTGCCAATTCCCTGTTGTCATAGGGCCCACAAAGTCATCTCCCAGCTCATCTCTCAACAACTAATACAACCCTCTCTTATTTAGTGCCTGTCTGCCACAATATTCCTCCTGGTCACAGAGTCATGGAATGGTTGGAGTTGGAAGATCATCTAGTTCCAACCCCACTGCCATGGGCAGGGATGTTGTTTACTAGGTTGCTATTCACCAGACACTGGTGCTTTTAGATATTCTGTTCTACTCAGGTTTTGGGTCTGATGTCTGAACTTCACTAATCCTTTAGTACATGGGAACTGATGAGTCCGTTAGAAACACAGAGCTATCCCAGGAGAGAGTGCTTGTTCCTTCAAATGACCATAAAATTCTCTGTTGTGGTACATTTCTAGATAAGGTGTAAAGCAGAACGAAGCCCCAGATTATGCTCAGGTTCAGGAGCTAATGTTTAGGCCAATTTTTCTTTTTTTTTCTCTAGGATCAGTTTGTGTCTGAATTTCTAAAATAAAATCTGTATAAATGGTGCATGGTGAAAAACAAAGAAAGCAGTTGTTGTTTTTATTTTATTATACACACACACACCAAATTCCAAATAGATAAATAAAATATGTCCAACTCTGTTAATGATCCTTTCCTACTGCTTATCATGGGATTCTTCCCAGCCCTAGACAGACTTCACTCAAGTGACAGTATCACCATCAAGATTTCATGCAGCATTTGAATGGAGCATTGTCTCTGTGCTGTGCTCTTAACACGCTCTTGCTCTTATTAATTGGGTACTTAATAAGAATTTGTGAGGAATCCACCTTTCATATACTGCCAATGTGAAGGGATTAATATAGAAGAGATCTAACAAAGGAAACAAAGAGAAGCCCTGACCCGGAGACCTCCTAATCAAGGATTTAGACAGTACACAACAGGTGAATACCCCGGTAGGATAAATGGAGACAGGAAGGAGGAGTGGAAGACAAGGGCATTTGCCTAAGCTAATAAGCACAGTGATCTCAAGAGTCACAGGTGGTCACTAGCTGAACCCATGACTCAACAGCCAAAAAAAGTTTAGTCCAAAAGCTTACAAGATGAATGTGTTCTATGTGAGCACAATTCAAAGCATTTAAAAGCCACTGGAAAGACTCCCATTAATGAGGCCTGAGGAGCTGAAATATTTACCTCTTGGCTTTAATCATTATTGGATGCAAAATTTGTGGATGCAATAAAGACAGTGGTTTTATGGCATGTTCTTATCCCTCAGTAACTATTCTCAGCAAATACCTTTGTGTTCCTGAGGTGATAAATTACCTGTCTCTTTCCCTCTGAACCACACAGGCTGATGCCCGTCGGGACTCCCCTTTTAGGAGCAGTCCCTTCTGACACCAACAAGCCACAGGCACCAGCTACCTTTCATCTCAAGCAGTATCTCTTCCTGGTGTATTAACAGATTTCAAAGCAATAGTTTTCAATCTGTACCTGTTTTTGAAGATTGGAACTTTCTGAAACTCGGTGGTGTCCTTAAAAACTTGTCTAACCCTTCCAAGCACAGCAGGTGGTCTAAGAAAAGCTATTCCTTCTCCTGACAAATTTTGACATTTCTAGCTATTCATTGGATACTAGAAGCTGTAGATTTTTTGCCTTTTCTGGGAAACTTGTTCCAAATGCAAAGCAATCTTAGCATTCCAATTCCTCAAGTCAATGATTTTCCACTGCAGCTCAGAATAATGCAGGTGGGATCAGGTAAGCATGCAATGAGGGAGAAATTAAAATTACTGTAAGTTGATGATGAAAGACCATTCATTCGTACAAGGATTTGACACCAAGCATCTTTGGTTTGTATAGGTTATAGATGCTCCCTCAATATATGCCAGAGGGGCATTTCTGCCACAGGGTAAAACTCCGAGAACAAAGTCCTCAGCAGTTTTGTGTAATACTGTACTAAGAAATGGCAAAAGTAACCCACAGAAGCAGCCAAATTCAAAGCCAGTGGAAACAGATTCACAGTTCATCTCTGTGCTGCAGAGTCACTGGTGTGGCCACGTCAGGCAGTGCATAGAGACACCCCTTCCTCACATAGGTCTTTACAAACAAAACCTCTTGCTCTACTCTTCTGGAATAACACATTTGCCTCTGAGCTGCGGGTGGAGGTGAAACAAGTCACACTGCCAAAAGCGCAGTTCCCCTGATATGAGCTATACTCACAATGAGGCATTTTGCTGGTGGAGAATACTGTTGAAGCTGTATTGGCAGAGTAGAAGGATGTGGACCTGATCCGAGAGAAGCTGGCAGGTTTGCACACTGTGTATTATTCCTTTCCAACCTTCTCTTCTGAATAAAAAATGGTGTGGAGTCTAATTTCCTCTCTGAATAAAACATGAATATAGATAAGACAAAGTAAGGACCCAAAGACCACAGCAGCATACTTTCTTGTTCTCCTTACTATTCAACATCATGGCAGCTCACATATAGAGCAGCTCTAGAAACCATCTGTCATTGAGCAGCTCTTTATTCAAATGAAATCAACTGTGAAGTAATCATGGTTCTCATTTTTATTATCTCTCCTTACAGTGAACTTGATTAAAATCCAGCGCACGGTATGCAAACAGGCTGTTGTAAATTTGTACTCTGACAAAAGGGAAAAGTAAGTGATCTGCCCACATGCCTAGAACTTTGTCATTATACATGGGGACAGAAAAAGGAAGGGGCATACTGGGTTGCATAAACAAGTTTGTCCGGACACAAACTGTCCTAGCCCTATACAAAGGCCACGTCTGCTGCGTGACACCATCAGAGGGGCCGAGGAGAAGCGAATTTTACTAGCACGTATAAAAGGCTGGGGCGTGTTCTGAACAAACCAGATAGCCTGGCTTCAGCAGCACGTGCTTGAAAGTCTTTTGCCCAGGAGGATGATCTGAGCTTCTGAGGAATGAACTCAAAACAGACGTGATTCTCCTTTCACTTCTGGCGGTGTAAATGGGGAGTGATTCCATTGTATGGCTGGTATGAATGAGACTGGGAAACAGTCCCAATCAGTCAATCATTCCCTGCTTTGTCTATTCATTAAACCCCTCTTCTCCTCTGCACAGATGGCCAATGTACTATTGTACTCTAAGAACTGGCCAAGTTAAAAAAACAACAAAAAGGAATATGCCTGACAAGTCAGCAATAAATGTTTGTTTTTCAAAAAAAAAGGGGGCATTTTAGCCTGTTCTACAGATAAGGCTTAACCTGTGCATGTACACATATATGTAGGTTGATACAGATCCATATATACATAGATATGCAGAACCTCTGTAACATGCATGCACACAATACGTGTGTATGTGTATATATATATCTCACCCCAACGCCCACAGATTTCCCAGCACAAGGCAAAAGGTGTGATTTTTCAAAATCATAGTAGCTGGTGCTGTGTTAACAAACCTTTCTTTGTGCTTTGGAAACAGCACAGCCAGAGAGTGAGACTGCAAGAGACATAAATTCAATAGAGCAGGATTTTGCAGTCCCCTAAAATCAGAAGCATGTGCAGGAGTGCAGCCATGAAGCACAGAGGTTGTGCCCCAGCTCCTGGGACTGCCAGCTGCAGGCAGCAAGCACTGGACTGGGAAGGTGGAGGATGGAAGAGAAGGATAAGGGGAAGGGCAGACAGGGGATGCCATGTCATTCCTGCCAGGCTCCTGGGGTATAACCAGAGAAGAGATGGTGCCATTCAGCAGTACCCAGCACGTCTTTAGAACCTGTCAGTCAGGGTCTGTGGAAGACTGGATATTTATCTTAGCCCTCCTTAGCCCTAGAGTGGACAAGTATGAAACCTCTGTACCTTCTTCTAGCAAAATCCTACCTGAAGTTGATACATGCACAGGTCTCAGTTCCCCCCAGGGTCTAAGGAATTATAGGAAGGATGCCTTTCCCACATTCCCCTAGGGGATACTACAAAATTAAATCCCTACTGAAATCTTAGAGCTCTGGTTAGTCACAGGGACCCACAGGTTTGGTGGCTCTAACAGGCAGACAGTGCACAGTCATATTGGCCAAAGTGGTTGCCATCATAGCAGTCTGCTGAAAAGGTGATCCAAGTCATCCTGAGTGCTGTGGTCTGAGCAAATACACTCAGTGCCTGCACCCAGCCAGTGGCTGCTCATTAGCTGGCATGCAGAGATTAACCAGCAAACTTCTTGGACAGCTTGAGCCATGCCAATGATGTGCACAAGCTTGTGTGGGGATGGACTATACCGTGGCTGTTCAGGAGGCTCTGGCCATACAGATGGATCTGAATTTTTTAAAGCACTGTCCGGGACACAAATTGCTTGTGAAAAGAAATACCAGGGTTTGTTGCTCAAGTAAATCTCACCAGTCGATTGTGTTCTGTGCTGACCCTTGATCAGACCACTCAGGAACAGACTGTCTGATTGTAACACCCTCAACTCACTTAATTTGCCATTGCCAGGACTGAGGGTGTCTCTATCTAGGACATGAACAATCTTCCTAGCCTGAGTGTTCCTTGCCTTGGCACCCAAGGACTGATAGCCACAAGCCAGGCACAAATCACATGTCAGCTGAGATGCTGCTTCTCATCCCATACTGAAGAGACCATGTTCTTAAAGATTTGGAATCTGTGCAGGTGTCTAAAAGATGTTCTCCATCAGCTGTTGCTTTGTAGAAAGCGTGCTGAACCTGGTGAATCTCTGGAACATGTAAAAGATGTACAGAGGGAACGGGGTGGTTTGTGCTGTGTGACTCTGCTCTCCTCAGGCAGGGCACCTGGCAACAATGTCACTGCCTAAATCATGAGCTGCGAGTTACAGGGAACTTTCATCCCTCCCTACAGTGCCTTTGATGCCCTGCAGGCATAATTCACTGAGGATGGATTTCAGAGGCTTATACTCAGAGAAATATCAGGCCTGATAAGACTGGACAGCTTCGTTTAAATGAATGAGTTTTCAAGCCATTTTGGTCTGAAAATTTGGAAATATTCTGAGTGAAAAATAAGCATAGGGAGCATTGCTTACAGATAACAGGATGTTCATGGTAGCCCTGGTATATGTCATTGTTTCCTGTGTAAAAAATATGTTGCTATAGTTCTTCAGTGAGGGAAATGATGCCAATAAAGTGAAAATAAGGGAAAATATGAGAGAGCACAGGGCCCATCTGGGTATACAGAGTGCAACTGCAAGAACAAAATGCCTGTTTTGTCTGTGATAGGTAGGAACTCAAATATGCAGCACCCAAGAAAGGGTTTTACCCAGGCAATAAACAGAAGATGATTACTTTGGAGCTGCACATAAATGCTGAAATTCCTTGGCAATGATTTCATACCTTTTCCTGAGGCACACTCTGCTGGTATGCAAAAACCTGTATCTTCCCATGTCCCACAGGGATTCATGTTTTTGTTGCTCACTCGAGGTGGGACTGTGGGCAGGGTCAAGCAATTCACCTAGAGGTGAAAATGTGGGAGCAGCTCTCCCTCCAGCTCCTTCTCTGGGGGTTTCATTTGCAGCGTTTTTAATAATGAAAACCAAACCAAAACAAGAACACAGCATCTGGAGTGTTTAGAAAACACAGGGCCCTGCTTAGATGAAAGCAAACTGTGTTCCCTCATCAGGTGTATGGAAGTCTGCGCCCTCCTGTATTTATCTGCTCCCTGCTAACCTCAATTCACCTCCATGGCATCCAGGGAATCTTTGCTACAGGGCTCAGGTATCAAAGGCTTCAGCTTCTGAGTGTCTCATTGCCCCTTGCTTCATCAGATTAGGGCGTTGCACATCCTTCCATTGATCCGCTGGGCTTTGGATGTGGGTCCTTTGTGCCTTTTCCAACCAGCACATCTTGATTTTTCTCAGAATCCCTGCCTTATTTTGGACATATGAAGCCCACCCCTCATATAACATTGTGTCCTTTAAAAATACCAACACTTGGAAATGAGGCCCAAGAGGCCCCCCAGGCCCCTGTCAAGATAACTTCACCCTCAATTAATCCACACATAATGAGAGGCAGCAGAAGAGGGGTGCTGAGCTGCATGGAGCTGGAGACAGGAATGAGGGCAAAGGAAGCTTTGGGGTTCTCCTCAAACTCTAAACAAATAATTTATTCTGCTACTCAATGGCAGGGACTTTTTCCCAAATAATCTAGAGGGTAATCTAAGGGCAAAACTATGGGAGGTTTGGATCTGTCTGAACTACAGACCTGCCCTGACCGGGTCAGACAGCTCTCTGAATGCAGGATACACACAGCTGCCACACAGCACTGAGGAGGTATCTTCATGTTGAACAGTTGAGGAAATAAGACATCTCTAAAAAAACACGATATAAAGCCTGGCTTCTTGTATTAAGTATATATAATCTGGATACATTTATTACTTGTGTTAAAGAATGACTCACAGGGCTGACATGAGGCAAGTGCATCTCTTGGGAGCTCTTTGAAGGCCATCACTGCTAGCAAAGAACTTCTTAATTCTGACCTGAAATGTCCTCTGTTGTCCCAGACAAGGGATTCTCTTTGACAGACTCCATCATTTTCAGTGAACTGAACTGTGGTTTTGCAGTCCGTGCAAACTGGAGTCTCCCAAGAAAGTTAAAATTAAAATTAAAATTACTTTTGAAATTAAATTAAAAATCCAACTTGTAGAATTTCCCTTTACACTGTATTTTACTTCAAAACAAACTCAAATTTCCTTTTCCTTCAGTCTGTACGTCTCCGTAATGTACATTTTAAAGCCTAATCTCACATTCTTCATTTTCTCAAGTAATTATATGCACAGAGTCACCATCTCTCCATAGTTTAGCACTGCAGTAATTATGCAAGATCAACTGAAGATGACCTGACATGAAAAAAGCAGACCTGAAAAAGTCTTACATTCCCCAAACCTTATCTTTGTTTTTCCACCGTTATCAGCTGGCTTAATAAAGAGATGCTATCTCACCTTCCAAACAACTCTCTTGTTTATGTCGTTAGATCATCATTACTTTAGCAACTCTCACATCTTGTCTTCACCCTTGGAAAGAGAGACATTACTGGTGTTGCTGACTACAGGTTCTGTGCTAAAACATCGTCACTGTCTTGCTTTGTGTCACTCTGCCTGCACAGGGAACTAATTTGAGCAGCTTTAGAGAGAATCACAGAACATCTTAGAGTGGAAGGGACCTCTCAGTGTCACCTGGTCACACGCCCACTCACAGCACAGCCAACTTCAAAGTCAGATGCAACTTCAAAGTCAGATCAGGTTGCTCAGGGTCATACCTGGCTGAGTCTGGAGTGCCTCCAAGCATGGAGACTCCACAGCAGTTGCTCTCTGAAGCATTCATTGCTTTCTTGATGCTGTGGGATACTTGAACACATCCCCCCATGCAGCTATTCAGCAGTGAGCTAGTGGGAGTTCGTGTACTGGGCAACACAGTGCTAGTCCTTGGTCCGTCCGAGAATTTGCATTCCTTTTTGTTCCTCATGAAAAAACAGTTACCCTCAGCACTGGAGTGACTACTAAGGACAGTGTGAATTGCTGGTTCTTTCCCCTTCATCTTTGTTCCTCTTGGTTTCAGAAAATATTTCCTGCTAGTTTGTCTGAGCATTTATCCTATTTTGATACTCTTTTTACCAGCGAAAAAAAACAATGAACCCCCCCAAATTCCAATAAAACCTCAAACACTGGAGCCATAATTAAAAAAAAAAATAATCTTATAAACTTCAAAATGAACCTGAGGCAAAATCATAGAGCAAAAAACCCGTGTGCTTAATCCAAAACCTGTTGGCCTGCCTTTGCTTGCCTCCAATTTTACCTGATCTTCATTGACCTAAAAAAAGTTTTCAGTTATTCCACTGTCCTGCTGCATAGTTGTATTTAAAGCATTATCTGTGGTCTTGTGGACTCAGAGCTTTTTTCACTCATCCACAGTGGCTTTATTGTGGTTTGAGACATCACTAGGACATTCATAACCTCTGGACACCGTGGAATCAAGTGAGTGGATAAGAAGCAGAAACAGTGGAAGTGATCAGGAGAAGTTATGCAGTCAGTGTTGGCCAGGGGAAGGAGTTTAGGCATGATTTATAAGGGGAAAAGTGTGAAGCATTGCAGGGTGTGCCCTGTTCTAGAAGAACACTATTAAAGCAAATCCATATTTGTAAGTGGAAGTAATCAGATACATATAAAAGAGCACAGTTTGCTCTTTCTAACACTAATGCCACTAACAGTAAAATGAAAGCATATGTACTGTTGGTGATGCTTGCCAATATTTCAGTGTATTGATTTAAGACTGTACAATACACTTCAGGGATGAGAAATCCAAGAAGCCTACATCAAGTCAGGCTAAGAAATATTCTGACATTTCTGATAGATTGTTGATTTCACCTAAATTAATTTGTATTTTGCCGCAACAATTTCTCTGCTAAAACCTTCCAGGTTTTAAGAGAGCAGCCCATATTTCCAAAGAAAGCACTGACACTTTCCACTGAACATCGTGTTAAAAGCAATTTCTTTTCCACTTTTGTCAAGCATTTCCAACAATATATTGCCAGTTTTCTGCTGACTTTGTGAGAACCAAAGGCCATTTTAAGGGATTTGGATAAGAGTCTAATACACTTGCAATTGCTTTACTCCCACTCAGCTGTCCTAATTCCTGCAGTCCAGATTTCTGGCCCTTCCTGATGAGTTGACTGTAACATGACTCATCTCCTTCTTGACCTACCCAGCTGTTCTTATTTCATTTCCCTTCGCCAGGTCAGAGACAATCAGATCATTTATTTCAACATTTCCAAAATGAAGGGAAAACAACATTTTTAAAGGACAGCATATGATGACCAATGACCCAATTACACATTCTCATATACGTATTTGTTGCCCTGGATTTTGAGTAGGACTCTGTTATTTGAGGTTGATTGATAATATTTGTAGGTATTTGGATTAGGGCAATATGAAAATAAGCATAACCTATCTTGCTGATTTGTAAGGTCAAGCAAAAATTCCTCTCTATTGCAGTACATCAGAGCTCAGTGTAATACAGGGACTTCTCATTTTCCTTTGAAACACTAATTAGCAGCCACATCTAAAAGCGAGTAACTGGCCCTAGTGAGCCAAAGGTCTAGGTTTTTCTTGCAGTCCCTGTATATATCACTACAGAAATATCAATATAGTTAAGGCTAGCCACTCAGGTGTCTATCTGCCTGCAGATTCTTGCCATGTCCTCTTTTTGCCAGGTCTCTCAGAGGAATTTGTTATGGTAGGCATCAGCCTTGTCTTGGGTGAAACATCACGAAGCGAAGATAACAGGATGGGAGAGTTAAGCTGGGCAGGAAAGAAGGATTAATGAGGGGAATGGAAACAAACTGGAAAGAGGAGATGATTTCTTTCAATAGGTTGGCCAAGGCAGGCAACATTTTTTTTCTGTTTTTCTGTGGCTCGATGTCAAAAACTCCATTATCTATGAGCAGACAGGAGAAGAAACAATTTGCAAAACATGAACACCTCAGCTTTATGTGTCTGGCATAGACCTTCCTGATTTTTTTTTTCCAGCTATGTTATTTTCCTCTACAATAATAAAAAAACAATCTAATGAAAGAGAAGTAGACCAGGAGAGCAAGATCAGTGTGTTGCATCCATTAGCCTTTCCTTTGAAAGTAGAAACTTCTGCTTACTTCTAGCACTTGAGAAAAAACTATAAAAAAGAAAATACAGGCCTTGCTCATATGTGAGGTTGAGCAGGAGGCCAGCTCTTGCTTCTCTTCCTCTCATGAACAAGCCAGCTGAACTCGCATATTTGGTGTGAACTTAAAGTGAGTGAAGCTCTGGAATGTACTCCTGATTTGCAAAGGGAAGTCAATCCCCAAAAGGAACTTCACTGGATCCAGGTGCCCCTCGTGTGTAAATACAGATGCAAAGTGGTGGTAAGCAAGTCTCTTCTATTGTGTAAATTAGCGAGTTCTAAGGTGGGGATTTAAGGGGAACTTTGTCCTGCACTGGATAAAAGTGAGGGAGCTCTTCGGTACAGAAAAGGAGCCAAGGGAAGAATGTGCACCTAACCCAGATGAAAGACCTACAGGCAGTCTTTAAAAACATGTCAGTACAACTGCCTGGGAGGTTTCCAAATGGGTGCCACATCTTGAACATCTTTCATAGCTTTATATCTGCCTTCAGTATGGAAATGAGAGAAGGGAAATGCTGATAGGAGGGCTGAGAGGAATAAGTGAGGCTATTTGAAATGCAGTTGTTGTTCTCTGGTGTTCGTTCCCTCCTCCCCTTAAGCCCACCACAACAGTTTCTCATTTTTACAGAGACGAGTCTGCCCTGCCGATTGTCTGGCTCTAAGGGCAGGACTAGTGACAGGTTTGCAGCCCCAGATCTCTTTTGAGATGGGAGTTCTCAGCATCAAGGTCAAAAGCAAGGGTCATGATCCCTTGCCTGCCTGTCTTTCACAGTGCTCCTGGCTACATGTACTTCTTTTTAGACATGGCAGATGGTGAAATACTAAAACTACAAAGGATTACCCAAACCTATTCAATAGCTGAGCTATTTGTGTATTATTGTTATTTTGGAGCGGGGGTGGCCTCGGGACACCCTCCCTGTGTCTTTCTCTTTAAGCTGCCCTTAGACATGTGAGTTTGGAAGTCTAATGGGAAAAATAGTGTTCTTTTCCCTGTTTCAAAAGGCTGCCAAGCATCCCCCAAATGCCTTTTCTGAAACTTTTCACATAAAATCTATGACTGCTCATTACAAAGGCAATATTATTGCTAATGTGAAATAAGCTGTGGCTATCCAGATCATTACTAATCATTTATCAACCCATGTTTTCTTTAGGCCAAAACTCTGAAATTTGAATGAGGCCTTAAAACTTGAGACTAAAATTTTAATGGAGTTCTTCACAAACTAGAATTGTTCAAAATGTTCTGTGCAGCTTTGCTGTTGTGCATCATGTGTGAGCAGAAGAGATTAGAAAGTAGAAGCAGAAGGCTGCCTGCCTCACTCTGTTAGAATGCTGATAATTTTTTTCTGTATTTTAACATTTCTCAGTCATGCCCAAACACAGTGTTTATTGCTGAATTCTGAATTTGAGAACACAAGAGTTTTTTGAATCAAACCAGAAAATGCCTTTACTAATTTCATGCATTTTCTAGAAGCCTTTAACAATTACTGCAGGACACAGACTGAACTGCTGCTGTATGGATATCAGTTGTGATGGAGAATGGTTCTGAGACCTCTAAATCTTTCCAAATCACTCACAAGTATCAACATACTCTCCATTTCCTTCAGAACTGCCAAAGTTGTGCTGGAGGTGAGTGCATGAGGACACGGCAAGAGAAGGCCACATTCATCCTATCACTGAAAGAAAAGGAAAAGATGGGGGAAAAGAATTTGGACTAAAATTTTATGGGTTTTTAGCCAAGCTGCTCACAGGCTGTCATGCCTTCAGTAGGAAAAGGACATAGTCTGGTATCACTCTCATCAGAAAAATGAGAGCAGTGTCTCAGCAGCCACGTGAGGAGGAAGCCACTGCTCACAGGTGTCTGGTGGAAGCAGTGGAACTGCCAGCAGTGCTGGAGCTCAGCACACAGTTCTGTTGTCTGGCTGACAAAGACACACAGTTGGCAGCTGATGTAAAGGGAGGGAGCACTTGGAAAACCCACAGCCAAACCTGGTTCTCACAGACTTCAGGGTAGATCTGATATGGCTCCACTGCTGAGTGAATCTTTGACAACATTTATGGCCCTTTGGTCCCCGTTAGCAATCACCCAGTGCAAGGATGTACCTGGAGCAATATCCAGCACCTAAACACAGGCAAATCTGAGAGAGTTTTGCTTCACAATTTCTCTGTCACATGAACAGACAGCTTCTGGCTAGTGTTACTGTCATCCCATGAAATGACAGCAACACCAGCAAAGTGAAAGGAGGCAATTTTGGGGGCAATGGAAGTGTCACCAGGAGTATATTGTTTTGTGGATAATTATTCCATGGTACAGACCACACAAAAGGCTCTGGAGCTACCTTCAGTTGTCAAATTACGTTTGCTGTTAGCAGAAAGCCGCAGCAAATCTAAGACCATAATTTTGTGCTTGTGCGGGGTTGTGAAAGCTCTCACCTGAGCAATCAAAAATTTCCTCCTGAATACCCAGAATATTCTGCAATGGAGGCAACTTTAAGCATGCAAAGCCAGGTCTATTCGGTTGAATGCTGTGGTGCTCAACCTTAGGGGCATGAACAGGGCTTGTTCTTTCAAACTCAACAGAAGATACTGAAGATGCACATTCCATCCTACAGCCTCTTGGGAATTTTGTCTCCATCATACAGAATATGAGAGAACTGAATCCCCTTAGACCAGTGTTTTTCAAACCATAGCCTTATCCATGGGCACAGTCTAAGTTTCATCGACTGAGTGCAAATCATGTATCCACACACACACACACACACACTGAAATTCTAGAACCAGAATCAGGCCCAATGTATTTAAATAACCCTGGCTTTAACTTAAAGGTCAAAGGAAAATGAGTAATGAACTAATTCTTAAACAATGCAAAATTGAGAAATGTTTCTGGTGTGCAATGTATGTGGCTGTTATGCTCCTTGTGCCACTAGAGTTCATAAATACAATGTAAAGGAAATGTCCTTTCATCTAATATTAACAATCAGAATCTGAAAAAAAGACCATTGACCTTAACATGAACAGAATTCAAATGAGTAATAATTTCCTCCTATTTTAAAAAAGCTTTCAATAAATTTATTGTTTTTAGTTTTCATCGGGCTTGGCTGGTGTGCTGGGAACACTGCTATTTGCTTATCAAGCTCCTGGCCATATATATTCCGAATTAATGAAAAGCTCTCTAGCCTGGTGCTGGCTGTGATAGGGCTGTGCTCATACATGCTCTGTTGAAGGGTGGGTGGAATACTCTGTATTTTCTCATGCACTATATTTCATTGTGGATTTTTTCTGTGTGGGTGAGGGGGGAAGTGGATTGCAAAATTGACTTTATTTTAGTTGCAGTGTAATTGCTTCAAGTCTCCTTTAGATGTTTTGAATAACTTGCGAAGTAACAATGCACAAAAGCACAGGAAGCAATAAGAGAAGCAAGCCCTTACCCAGCCTAGTTAAAATGCTTTGGCCACAGTTTACAGAGTTGGGTGCAGAGCATTAAGAACCAATACTTGTACTTGGCTCCCCAGAGAGGCTCCCTCCACACCCGCAGGCCCTTTTGCCTTAGTTCTGGCATCAGATCCTCGGGGATGCACCCAGAGGACTGAACCCATAGAAAGAAATGTTCTGTAGGATTGGTTTCTGCCACACCTGTCTGGTACGTGCTGGTGGATTGATGTGTCTGAGTCTGGCCACTGCTGCTGCCCAGGTGTCCCCTGGCAGCACCTAAAATCTGGACTGGTCCTACAGGCAAGCAGGAGCTGTCCACATAAACAGTTCCCACCTAGCTCACAGCGTGCCTCAGGCAAAACAACATCAGTTTTCCCCATCGTGAGAGGGAAGCAGGGTCTCTGATTTTTCCCTTTCCTTCGAGGAAATGATTTCAAGGGCAGAAATTGTATATCCGTGGGCACAAAACAAATCTCGCTCTTGTTCTTTCCGGGGCTGTGGGCAAGTCACTGCCTATCCCAGGGATGGAGTTTTGTTCTAGTTTAACCTCACTAATTTACTCACCGGGGTGCTGTGGAGAGGCTTTGCATAACTGATGAATTTGGGTTATTTTCATGAAATTGCTGCATTACTGAAGGTTGTGTTTGAGCCTGTTGCAGCCTGGAAGTATCCTTGAGACATTTTCACTCTTCCTGTCCGTATCACTGCAAAATGCTATGCAACAAGGAAGATTAGCTCTCATTCCAGGCTCTGCTTGAATGCCAGAGATTCAGAGGATGAATGTGGCCTGGGATCTGAAACTTTGCTGTCTGAAGAGAAAGGGAGAATACTCGGATGGGGAAACAAAGAAATCAGGATGTCCTCACTTTAAGGAAATGCAAAGAGGGAGAAGAAACTGGGGCAGAAGAGAGAAACACGAGGGTAAGCTTTTATAGCAAAGGAGCTGTTCTCACAGCTGAGGATCAGAGAAACTGGCTGCATAGGATAGAGAAAATGAGATCCCCTGATCCATGGGAAAAGCCAGGAGCTGCAGTGAGGGCCATCTTGGGACACTGACCAAAACCTACAGAAGTCTCAAGAGTGGTGAACTTCAGCATGAAGCTCCATCCTACTCTTCTACCATTGCACCTCAATCTTCGTGGTTCTTGCACTGGTGAGAGTGAAGAATCACTGCTTTAGCACACTTTATAAAGTTTGGAGTAACTTTGTCACTTCCCTGAGGGAATAAGTTGAAACCCACAGCACCTGCAAGGCTGGAGGTAGGGAAATGTTTGATCAAGCAACTGAACATGCATGGGGCTGACCACACAAGGACCAGGACAGCTGAACTGCAATGTCCCATTTCTAGGAAGGAGACATGACCAAAACATGTTAAGTACTGAGAAAACACATGGTAAAGGAACAGCTTGGGAATGGTCAGGGCACTTGACTTTAACAGTTTTTGGAATCCCAAAACAGCAGCCTCTCTCACGGGGAGCTGTGAGAGTTTTATGACTCTTGCTTGGTGTAACTGTGATGGACTCGATGCTTTTTGTCCATGACTCTGACACGCAGGGCAGCCTGTGCAGAGGCTGGGCACCACACATGAGAACCACCGAGCTGAACCCTGCTGTATTTATTTGTGCTGCAGCGGCACCTAAGGGCAGCCAAGAGCCTGAGCCAGCCTGTGATAGGCACCAGCATCCACATGAAGAGAAAAGATCCCTTGCCTCTAGATGAAGTAGATGAAGGATAAAATGTTGATGTGGGGACAAATGGTGGCTAAGCTGAGCAAGCTGACCCATGAGAAGTGGAAATGTATGTTTATTTACTTACTTTAGGGCTTTTCCTGCCTTGCACCTTTTGCACTGGTACTCCTTCCAAAGCTGTCCGTGGGTACCAGGCTCCTTTGGTTTGTTTTGCAGACCATGAATCAGATGCTATTTGGGAACTAACACAGAAAAGAATAATTTTCCTGTGGTGAAATGATTAATTGGGTGATCCAACCTTCCAGAGGATGCACTAGGCCAGAATCTCCTCTGGGTGATTCAAAAATGCCAACAAAACAGCTGATATTTACTGCATAGATTGCAATGGGGTTGGAAAGCGAGCTCCTTTCTGACCTATGAGAAACATACAGCTGCACAATAAAATGTTTCCCCACCACCTTCAGTTGCTGTCACCTGTTCTTTCCATGAGAGACATGCGGGCTGGGACTAGTTCTGATGAAATCAATGCAGTTCCCCGAAGCCCAACTGAATGGCTCAGATTAGCACCAGACAAATATCTGGGCCACAGACTTTCAGGGGAGCCTTCTTGTCTCAGAGCTATTGTTAATGTTTCCTGTTTATTGCAGTTCAGCACAAAGCCTTACTGCCTGTCCACATGGCAAAACAGCCAGAGAAGCTGAACCACTTTTTAGTAAAGTTCTCTTGCCAGCTTTTTCATGTTTCTCATATCAATGACAAGAACTGAAACATCTGCAATGTGCCCAGTGCCGATGTCCCCTCCTTCCAGGTATTTAAGTATTAGTTTGACCATTTCATAGAGGGATTTTGGAGTAACCATAACTCTCTGGATAAGGTTTTTTTACCATGCAGAAGATTGGATTTGGGGACTTTAATATTTCACTTCCTAAAGACAGATCAGGGCCTGAGGAAGGAAAGATGCATGTTTCTCAAAGGACAGAACCACAGCCAGGAGCAGAGTGAGGAACAAACCTGGAGAAGGGAAGGAAGAGGCAAAGCCAGAGGAGTGAGCAGGACACAGTGCGGGGAACAGGGCTCTGATGGGCAGGCAGACTTAATCATACTTGAATTAGTGATGTGGCAGGCTCCACAGGGAACACTCTTCCTTCCTCCCCCATGTTGCTATTAATGAGACATTTCCAAAGGTACAAAGCACCTGGTGTCCATGATTACTCAGCAGGAACTACCATTAAAACTGCCTTTTATTGGCACTGAACATCATTTTGGTCTGACAAGAAACACAGTCTAAGACTTGGTCACAGTTTTTGGTGAGACTTGCTCTTGCTGATGTAACAAAATCAAATTTGAACAGGAGCTCAAGGAAGAAAATGGGGGGGAGGTGGGGGAACCATTGTTAGGCTAGGCAGTGCAGGGGTGCTGGCAGCAATGGGTTTATAAGCCATGTCATGCACTGTACCACAGTTCCCCTCAGTCTCTTGGCACAGCTGTAGAATATCCTGATTTTTGAGCTGTGGGAACTGAGCAAGGCACACAGGGATGTGAATTACCTGGCCAGGGTATATCTCCAGCTCGAATACTGGACCTGTGATGGGGACATGGGCAGAAAGCACATGGACTGAACAAAATGCAGCACAAATCTCTTAGATGAGAAACTACACAAAGACGGGGAGCAGAGCCTGTCAATTCACTCAGTCTTCTAATCCAGGAGTTAGGGATGGCACACGTAGATGGCAGCAAAAGGCTCTGAACAAACGAAAGGAGGCACACTACAGATGGCGTAGATGAGCTATGGAACTTCTTGGCGTGGGATGTTGTTGATGGAAAAGACTTTAATGAGGGCAAGAGGAAACTGTACAAGGTTATACAAGAAAAATCTACTGAAGGTTACTGAATAGGTAAAGACTACTCCAATTTAGAATATCCCTGTAGCAGGAATGGCTGAGGGCTGCAATTACTCAGGGTATCTCATAGTTCCTTGACATGCTCCTATAGTTCTCCTTAGGCATTCACTCTTGGTTGCTGTTGGAAACTGTATGTTGGATAATATGGGTAATTAATCTAATCTAGTATGGCCATTCTTATAGTTAAGTGCAATTAAATATTATTGTGCAACAAAGATCGGTGGCTACTCTAGTTTGATACTAAAAAGCTGTGACCTCTCTGAGCACCTTCAAACTCTAGGCGACGTCAGTGAGGACAAACTGAGGGAAGGTGGAGGTAATTAACTTTGTCATTCTGATGACCTAGTACTCAGGGGTGTCACAGCACTTTCTCTTACCATTTGACTGAAAAGTACATGGTGTATATGGGGATTGTCATGTTTTGACATGTTTGGTTTGCTTTGGGTTTGATGGGCTCTCTTCTTTGGACAGTTTAACTACAGCGAACACACGCAGAGGAGAAACGGATTTGGATATGAAACTATGTTGCAAAAAGAAAGATGCAGGACTGCAAGATCACCACACACAGACCCAAAACCTGCTGCAATGGCTTGTAACAGAGCCATCTACTGACTCACACTGATACTGCCTGTCTCTGCTCCTGGGAAGGGTTCTCAGGACCAGGCTGCATCCTGCCTGTGCTCACGATCGGGATAACGATTCACTGCAGAAAGCAGGCTTTTAATAGCAAAGTGCCCGAGAGTAACACAGTCATGGCCGTGGAAGCAGAGATGATTCCTTGGCCTGGAACAGCAGGTTGGCTATCGTGGAGGCCAGATAGTGTGATAGCTCTGAACACTAGATGAAGAGCACAGCCGTGAGGATGGTGTTATTTGATGAGAGCTTGGAGCAGATGGGCAGTGTGGTTAATTAAAGGGCTAGGGATAATGTTTCCTAAATTAAAAAAAAGGAAAGTAGTTGGAAAGCATTTCAAGAAACCATAATCTGCATGTACAGGATCTCTCAGAAGGGAAAAACTGAGATAGTGGAAATACATAAAATAAAAATTTAAAAAACCTAATTTGTTTAAAGTATTGGAATATTCTCGCAACTGAGGTAAGTGCTCGTAAAATGGATTGTGATAAGCTCATGTTGGTGATTGGATGTCAAGGTTAGAGCAATGGCAAGGGAAAGGAATTAGTAACCTAGGAGGTTTGATTGTTCCTATGTGCCTAATCTCCATTAACATGAAGAAAGCTGATCCACACAACACCACTACAGATCTGGTCCGGGGAATTTGCTATCAGAGAGATCTGAAGAGACTATTGAAGATCTGTGCAGACTCTGAAAAAGGCAACAGAGCACATCTGATCTGGAATTTTTGCTGCTGAGCATTCGCACTGCGGTGGTCCCCGGGGGTTTCGGTGGTTCAGAGGTGCTCAGGGTTGTACTAACAGCTCTCCTGCTTGTTCCTGCTGCTGCAGCTTAATTTGCTCCTCAGTCAGATAAAGGGTGCGAGCAGAGGTGGAGAGAATGTTTGTTAAGGGAGCTTCTTTGATGCCTTATTTTTATATGTGTAACCTATGAGTCAGATAATCCATATCTATCCTTTCTAAAGTGCCGTATCTTGAAGATTAATTTTGTCTCAGATACTTGTAGGCTGACTCACTCTCTCCTTCATGGGGTGGTTGCATAGCCCACAGATTGCCCAGGTCGTGGTGGAAACTACCTGGTGAGGGAGTCTTTGGTGGGGAACAGGTCAGACATGGGTAATGTTGGGATAATAGGAGACAAGTTCATGTGAAAAGTGGAGGCTGGTGGGATGTCAAGGAAGAAAGCTCTAGGTTAAATTTCCTCTTGTAGCACTCACTATTTAACCCTCACTGTTCCTGAAATAATTCTGGTTTTGGCAACTGAAACCCGGACTGTACATGTGAAAACACAGTAGATTAAAGCAAAGCAAAGCAGACAAAAAGAAATACCAGAGCCTCAGTTTTTCAGTGTGTAAGATGAAGATAATATCTATCCAACTATGAAGAGAGCTAAAAATGAATATTGTCCACAGACTTGTTGGTAATAGGGTAAACTGAATTATACTGATGTAGGGCTGCCTTTGAACAAAAGCATGGCAAAGAGTGTTTAAGAGATCTGAAGAGTAACAATAGATTAACAGTGTTGTTAGAAGAAATGGAAAAGGAATTAAAGTATGAGCAATGCAAACAAATTTCTATGAAATGACCATTCTTCTTACCCACTTTGGCAGTTAATAGGCCAATTATTCTTTCTATGTAGACCGTCAATTTTTTTTTCAAATTAACACAGAAGGTATTTTATAAGCAAAATTTCATTTGATCAGAAGTTTCAGGTTAGTAAAAATAGCTTTCATGTACTGTATGATTGGGCTGTGGTACTTACTGTACCAGACATTCTTGAATCAGGAACTTGGCACGATCAGGGCAATTAGTCATGTTTGAGTATGAGAGTGGCCCAGGTTATATAAAACACTTAGACTGGACCATAAATAAATGAAAAAAATTGTGGTTAAAATGCGAGTTTTGTTATACGGATCAAAATGTCAGAGTTTTTAACTGGAATTTTGGCTCCACTGTCAGTGATTGGGGTTTTGCATTTCACTTATTGACCATGTGCCTAATTAGACTTCATTCAAGGCCTCCTATTGGCCTAAAATTTGGGGGTTAAAACTGTGCACATGGTATATTTTATGTGATCTTTTAAATCTTCATTTTAACAGGTCTTGGAAGAACAATCTGTGATAATTTCTGAGCTATAATGATGGTTAATTTAAAATTCGATAAGTCTGACTTGGCCTATTGGGAAGTGCTTTATACCTTTCTAAATCATGGGAATGATATGACATTTCTCTGTCTCATTAAACCACAAATTTAATTGTACAACATTGAGCTCTTAGAGAAAAATTAACTTATGTACCCCAGAAGAAATCAGTTCTTATTATGCCAGCTGCAGCTGCAGTAGATAGCAAAGCTATTATCAGGATATAGCTGTCTTCCTTAGTCTTTAGGGCAAACACCAAGAAATGGTGCAGCTATGGAGAAAAACTAAATTGAAAAAAGAGTGTAAAGAGACTTTCCAGAAGAAACAGAAGTCAGAAGATCCCAACAAGCTTCTGCAATGAACTCTGTCACACAAAGTGAATGCAAACCATATTAAAATCTGGGTTTATGTATTTTTTTGCTTTCTCTGAAATGAGAAAATGCGAAAGAAAAAGAGATAATGTTCAGTTTTAAGCACAAAGACAATTGAGAAAGGAGATTTTTAATAACTCTTTATATTCTGGTGTGTTCTGAGTTTACAGGCTTCTACAAGTTTGTACACAACTGTGTTTGGAGCAACTGAATTCTCATCCCATAACCCAGAGCAAGAAACTTGAGTGAAGTGATAGGAGATCTATCACTGCTTGACTCCTCCTGATATAAACATGAAACAAGTATCAGATTCCCCAGCAGTCCTTACTTTGGCTGCTGCCCAGAAGGTGTTGTTCTTTTTGGAATTTATGAAAGATGATAGGCTTACCCATGGAGGCAACCCATACACTCTGTAGTAAAATCATGAAGTGTATTTTGTGTGCACGTCGTAAGTGGAGATGAGTCAAGTGGTCTCCCAGTAATGTGAGCATTGGCAAGCTCAGCCTGGGGTGAGAATGGGAATAATGTGTCTTACAGCACTTCACGTCATTCATTTCAGCAGGGAGATCAAGTGTGCAGCCAACAGAGGCTTCTCCCTGTTCAAAATATTCCCTGCATAAACACGCACACACCAGCTACAGCTGTGTGAACACTGGCACCTCAGTTAATGCATTAAAAATCCCTATTTTGCAAGGACCACATCAGCATACTCTTACAGAGTAAGAAGGGGGCTTACTTAATTATGGGAGTGACAAAACACTTTGAAAAGCACCCATGAAGACTTCTGCCAGGCTTGGGATCTATTTAACTAAGAGAAACATAACACTGCAAACATTTTTTTTTTAAAAAAAAGCTATCCCTGAAGACTCCTGTCACTATCAGCCAAAACAGACACAGTGGCAGTAACTACGAACACTAACTGAGCATTTACTGGAGTTCTAATTCATACAGCATCCTTTGCAAGGGTGAAGAAAAGAAAACCATCTCAAAACATTCTTCCCCATGGAACTGCATAATCACCTCTCTCCCTTTCCTCCTGGCTCAGTGAAAGCCACATCTGACAAGTCACACAAATATTTGTGTATCTTGAAGGGCATAAGTGGTACAAATGAAGTGAATGGGATTACTCGCATGCTGAGAGATAAATATGTGCTTGGCTGGATCAGAGCCACAGATCTCAGCAACTTGGGCTGAGCTGTAAATGTGGGCTGCAGAAAGGTCCCAATTCTTTGACCAGATATTGCACTGCTGGATCCCTTCTGTAGTAAGCATGTCTGGCTGCCAATTTCTGTGTATTATTTCACCTTGCGACTGAGATTTTTGCTCTGTTATCTGTGGCAGGTAAGACCCAATTTTCTCCTAACATGCATAACATGATACACCTTCAGAAAAAAAGACAATTAAAAATCCTATTAAAGATTATTTCACTGTATTTTTAACCTCTTTGCCCACTTTAGCAAATAAGTGACAGTCCCTAGTGGATGAATCCTACCACAAAGTAGCCACCTCTGGCTCAGGAACTTCCTGAGCCATCACAAGTAAGAGGGGAGTAGGAGAGTATCCAGGGAAGGATTTCTGTATGCTTGAGATATCACTCAGATCAGCCAGGAGTATAATAATGAACGGTTGTTCTAGCTTAGGCAGAGAAACAAAGCTTGAGAAAACTACCGTGGAACATCTCTAGCTTCCTATTTCCTGACCCATTCTGAGGCTAGAGCATAATTCAAGGTTCACACATTCTGTTCATGGCTGTCATGACCTGAACTGCCATGGATGAAGAGGTGAGGGAACAGAAAACAAATTAACAGGCAAAGCAGTAAGAGCTGGAAGAGAGCATGGGGCTGCTGTGAAGGGAAGGGATCAACAGGAATTCCTGGTAGGGTGGAGAGGATGGTTGGGTGTAAAAGGTGACTAATGGATGGAGAAAAGGATTTAAGGAGTGTGGATAATCTGAATTTGTCTCACTTCTGGTTTTGCTAGGGTGTGTAAAACCTCAGAGAGGTGAGGTGTGTACAGCAGTACTGATGTCTTAGATCCATGTCTGTGAGGTGTTTTCACTCAGGTGAGATAAGAGGGTCTCTGTGTGGTCTCTTACCCCTTCAACACTGTGAACAAAGGCGTGGAGCCCTTTCCCCATGGACTCGGCACACATCCTGGGAAGGTCCTACAGCCCTCTTCCCCTCACCACCAAAGGTGGTTCTCTTTGGATGCTTTGGAGAAAGCTCTCTGCTTGCTGAGTGAAAACATCCCACTCCGGCACTGGTGGCTCCAGGCAGAGGCCTGCTGGCAAATCCTTGTCTTCTTTCCAGGGCTGATGTCCCAGGAGGAGCTCAGGGCCCCCATGGGGGGTGATTTGACACTGTCAGTCCCTACAGGCCCCCAACAGGAATGGGGAAAGGGGAGGCTGTGCAGAGAGGGGCCCATCAGGGTGGCACTGCCATGGTGCACCACCGCCACCCGTCCAGGCCGCATCCCCTGACAGCAACGAGGCCCTTGGCAGGTAACAAAGGCACTGGAGTTATTACTTCTCCTTTGCATAAACATGTGAAATTAAGGGCAGTTATCTGTGGCATACGGCACAGGAGGCAATGTTTAATTACTGTCTAAGGGAAGCAGGTGCCTCTTCTGGAGACATGCAGCCCTGCCTCCTGTCAGGCCATCAGGGCTGCTCTCCTGGAGAGATCCAGGCCTTCCTCCCCTCAGGTCACCAGGGCTCTTCTCCCTCCCCTCACGGTGCCCCGGGATTCTCCCACAGGGGTGGGGGTTTGGCATTAAGGATGCCGTGCTGTGATGACACACTGCAAGGCCTGGGCGTCCTCACACGCTCAGGGAGTTTAGTGCTGTCAGCTTCGTGAGGTGACCGCTTCATGGGGTCTTTGGTTTCGTGTTTGTTTTTTTCTTTTTTTCCAAATGGCACTTTTTGATGTGAGCACCCGAACTCTGCCCAGGAGCTTGTAGAGTGCTTGTCCCAGCGGGCAGGGCAGGAGGGGCTGCAGAGGTCAGGAGAAGCAGTGTCAGGGATGGAGGAGAGGCAGGAGTAGAGGCGCTGGATGTGCTCTAGAGGGAGCCAGAAGCTTCCAACATGAGCCCTGGCCACGAAAGCAGAGCAAAAGCTGAGAAATGCTGTCCCTTCTCTGCCGCAGCCCTGCCGGACAGCATTTCTGCTCTGAAAAACAGCACTGACTCACCAGCTGCAGTGAGGGCTGCGCACTCAAGGTACCAAAAGCATCCTGATGTGTCCCAGCACTTCCACTGCTCCTGCCAGCTGACTGCTGGCTGCAGGACAGCCTCACACACCGGCCTTTTCTGGCCTGGTCCTGCATGCTGTTGTGAGCTTTTTTGCATTCCAGGCTTCCAGTGATTTTTGCCAAGAGGGACATATTCCCCCGCTCCTCCACTTTATCCATCCCAGCGCTGTCAGGATAACCTGGACTCTCAGGGGGTTTGATCTCCTCGCCTGGCACACCCCACAGGCTCTTCCTGAGATGGGCACTCCTGTCACACCAACTCGGTGACAGTGCTGAGTAAGGATCCAGCACATATGGGTTTGCTTTCAGAAATGTGGTACTGAGTGACAGTTCTCTTTATTCTTAACGCTTTTCTTCACCAAATAGTTGATGGAGAATTTAACAAAGGAGTAGCAGGGCACTTTATAAGAAGAAAATATTATAAATATGTGCAAAGGATGTTGAAAATGGACGTTCTGATTGCAGAGACTTTTAGGCTCTGGTGTAATATGACAATGTTGAGCAATTGGCAATTGGCCTGTTAATAAGCTGCTGGCAGCATTGCTGCGGATGCTGGCAGGCCCTAACATCAACCTACACTGAAAAACATTTGCAAATGCAAAACAGAGACAGCTGGTTTTGAGCTGTGTTACAGCTACACTTAGGCGCTTAAAAATGGACCTTCCATCCTCTCCTGAGCTGTGTGGTTAGGGGGATATGTATCAGCACTGCAGCCTTGGCAGCTCCTCTCCATTTGGAACAATTAGCTGGAAGAAACACGACAGAAAATCAATACTGTTGAGGATTAATGAGCCGAAGCATGTACTTCAAGTGAAAATGTTTGCAGTTTTTCTTTAACACAAAGCCTCGTGCAAGATAACGAATGGGATGAGTGTCAGAAAGACACTCGTTCTGTGCTATCCCCACTATCAGAGCAAAAGGTGACACAGTCTGGTGTGTGAGGGTCTGCTGCAAACCATCAGCTCAGACACTGCTTGGTGAAGTAGATGTTAGAGATAGGAACTCAGCTGGGCTTATTCACCCTTTTCCTTTTCCTTTTCCTTTTCCTTTTCCTTTTCCTTTTCCTTTTCCTTTTCCTTTTCCTTTTCCTTTTCCTTTTCCTTTTCCTTTTCCTTTTCCTTTTCCTTTTCCTTTTCCTTTTCCTTTTCCTTCTCCTTTTCCTTCTCCTTCTCCTTCTCCTTCTCCTTCTCCTTCTCCTTCTCCTTCTCCTTCTCCTTCTCCTTCTCCTTCTCCTTCTCCTTCTCCTTCTCCTTCTTGTAAGTTTTTTGTTATTATTTCTTTCTGCTGTATTCAGAATGTGATACAGGTTCTTCCAGCCATCAGCAGAGGCCAGTTGGAGGAGTTCCTCTTGTGTTGTCCCTCTGTCCCCTGGGACAGCTGCACATCCAGCTGCGCTTCCAGGTGAGAGTCAGGACTTGTCGCGCTGCTTAGGTACAAAACACAGCATACACGGATTCTTTTTCGACCGGTTGGGTAAGGAGTGCTGTCTGATCCTCGCAGCTCCCGGATCCCTGCAGTGCTGCAAAGTCACAGACGATGGCACTCCAGCATCGCTTTTCCTCGCCGGCTGCCACGGGCGCATCTGCGGGAGCCGCTCATTCCCAGAGCTCTGACCCCCTGACTCCCAGCTTCACTTTACTGCTGGTTTTGCACCCGTTCTCTCTTGGAACAACACTGTGCAGGGACCTAAATAGGTCTCCTGCGTCGCTGGTGTGGGGAGCCTGAGTTGCGGACAGACAGAGCCGCATTCCCGTCACTGCACCAGGCTGTGCGAGGGAAAACGCTCCGAGCCTCCCTTTAGAACGCACTTTCCTCCCCCTCGATCGCTGCATCTTTCCCAGCGCAGTTCATCTGTCTTCATCAGGGTCTGCTGCATTCCACAGGGGTGACGTTTTACTGTCAGTTTGTACAACAGTCAGTGTCTCTCCTGACACCGCTTAAGACCACATTTTCTTTTTACACAGCTACATCACATTGGCAGCATGTAATCATCCCATAATCACCTCATATGCACAGGTCTTTATCTGCTTCACTCAATTCTAGCAGATGAGTTCCCAGCTTATAGAAAAGGTTTTGTCATCTGTTCCTTATTGCGAGACCCTGAACATTGTACTGGGAATTACGTACCGTGAATTTCATAGTATTTTTATTAATACTCCAGTTCCTTAAACTCAGTTTCTTTTCATGCTGCGTCCCTAATTCTTGCCTTCATTGATGATGCCTCCTACCTTTGTGCCATCAACAGATGCCATTATTAATGCCCTTAATGTTTATTTCAGTTCAGTAATGTGAATATTAGTCATTATCACCTCTGAGGATTTCCATTAACAACTATTCTCTGACATGATATTTCTCACCTGAACATCAGCCATTGCCAACTGCTTCTCCACCATACAGTTTCCGTAACAGTAGTTTGAGTTTCTTGTGGCTTGCTCCCAAGTAAAATAAAACCCAAACAGAGGTGTTCACCCCACTTTTGAACAGGACAGTGTCAGGTGAATTGGGCAGAACACAGCAAATCCAGTCTTCACTTTAGTGTCTTTTCATTATCCATTTCGTGGCACAGAGCAGAGCTCTGAAGGCTTTCCCAGGCAAGTGGTGGTGGAGTGGTCAGCCCTTGCCTTGCAGCTCCCTCCCGCTCTCCGGAGAGCCAGGGAATGCTGCAACCAGTAACTCGTGTGCTGGGTCCTGTGCTGCCCTTGCTGCCAGGGAAATCTCTTAGAGCAGCCAGCTCACAGTCAGAGCTCCAGGAGCGATCACAGAATTTTGCTCAACTAAGAGCATCCAAATCCTCCTTTGGCCACAGGGAAGGGCAAAGCAAGGCATGGTGACCTGGTCGAGGTCACCAAGCACAGCTAAAGCCAATGCTGCCTACAGGAAGGGTGGGAATGGCAAACTTCCTTCTTCTCCACCTTCCCCCTGCAACGTGAGGCCACCCAAGGGCTGCTGCTGGCTGGGCTGGCTGCAGCTGAGAGCTGGGCTCTGATGCACACAGACACCCTTACGTGTTGCAGGCCTACACACAGAGAGGGCTTGGCTTAAATTTTAAACTGTTGCTGCTATTTTAGACCAGTGTGCTTGAATCAAACTGGCAGGCTCCACTGAGAGCTTTTCCAGACAGTAGGGAGCACACTTCCTTTATTTTTCAGCAGCTCAGCTGGAGACATCCAAAAAAATCCTCTGCATTTCAAAAAAGGCTATAAATGAAATGCTTGTGATGTGGCTGCTCCAGCTAGACAGGGAGCTCACTATGTGAAAGAAACTTTATAGCTGCACTGCTGATGGGGACTGGCTCGTGTGGGTTTGTGGCAAACCCTGCTCCATGGCCCAGGGACATGATTCTGCTCACCACACTCTGGGGCCACCACTTGAATAAATATTGTACAGCTTAAAATCTTTATAGGATTTCATTTTTAGAATATGTAGAAATTTCTAGCCTAATGTACTTATGATTCAAATATATGCAATTAATTGATGTTTCCTGTGGCTTCCAGATGGTCTAAAAGGAACATTTTATATTGCCCTGATTACTAACACAAGAAAGAGATTGTAGGAAGGAAATGGAGCCCTTCAACCTGAGACAAGTATTTGCAATACAGCAGACAGGGAGGTCACAGAGAAAAGGAAAGGACTGTCTGGGTGTTCTTCTCTGCCATCAGGATGTCAGTCTTGCTTTGGTCTCATTCTTTAATGATTTTTAGTATGGGGAAATATAACTAATCTTATGTGTTCTTACCTGATAGAAGAGGAAAACAACTGCTGCAATGACTAAACTGCCTACATGGAAATTATGGGCATCTTGGGTATCAATTTCTCCACAAAGGAAAGGAATGTGGTGGGTGTGGCATTGTTCCTGCTGATGTCTCTCACAGAGACAGCAAGAGTCTGGTCCATGTATCTTGAATACAGTGTGATCAGGAGGAAGTGCAGAACCTGCTCAGGAGCATCTCTGGGACCCCAGAATTTTGCTCCTTGGGCTGATACAGGAAAGGCTGCTTTAGGAGAAGGGTCCTTCCACAGACTGAATGTCTCCTGGGGGCTGTGCTGTGCTTTCAGGATATTGCAGTGGGTACTGATGGTGGTTGTATATGAGTTGAGGGGTATATTTCTCAGTCATTAGTGCTCCTGGGCTTGCTCCTAGTGTTTTTAAGGATGGGATAGTGTTACTTCACAATCCTTGGTGTCTCCTTTTCTATTACAGGTGGCAGGAAGCAGAGGTGTCACTTAAACAGAAGCCATTGCAAAGAGGCCAGTCCCATGCTAAGCAAACCTTTTCTTTATTTTTTTACCTTAAAGCCTGAAATTATCAGTGACACAAAAATCCCTCAGTGGACAGGACCACCAACACCTTACATCCAGCCTACTTTCCTCACCTTGTCTTTTGAGATACTGATGGCAGTGAAATATAGTCAGATCTTTCTTCTCATGCGTGTTTCTCCACACACACACACACACACACACACTCTTCTTCCTTTCTAAAGTCTCTGATGGTCCATGTGGTTTGTCCTAAGGTAAGAGCACCAGCTGGGTATTGCAGGAGGAAGTGTTTGGATGCTCATATAATTAATGAATTCCAGAGGAGGGGAAGCTGAGCTGTTTGTGATTGACTTGGGTGCATATTGGCCTGTAAAAGGGGATAAAATGCTGCTGGAGACTGGGTCAACTGGACAAACCGGTCTCCCAAGGTTGCAGGCAGCTTTGGGGTGGATGCCCTCCCTCTCATCTCTTCCCCCACCCCATATGCAGCTGAGTAAAAGCACAAAGATCTGGTCAAATACAAAGATAAAATCCTAAAGTAACTCCATAGGTTCTTTGCAATTGTGAATTCTGTATGGCCAAAGACTGCAAACATGTGCTTTTCTAGCCAAATCTACTTATAGTATAACCCTTTAGACATGGACTGTTGGCCAAATGTGAGACTAAGGGCACCAAACTGCACCAAGACTTCTCTGGGGAGTTCAGAGAGCAAGGAGGTCTCACTGAAGCTCGTGATTCAACAGGAAGCACCACGAGCTCATTATGTGACAATCCATTGTAACAGATGATAGAGTTGTTATTGATATACTTCAATGCAATATTTAGACACTGTATTGGCAAAAAATCTAATCATAGTCATCCACATAATCACTGTGTTCTGGTTCTCACAAGTGGCTGATGTTCTCCCCTCAACTACTCTGTTACAGGTATTGTTTCTTCACTCCTCATTCCAGTCACCCTGTGAGCTCCTGGGCAGACCCCATTGCCTCAACCAAAGTGATAAAGCACCAGTGACTCCTAGACCTCTGTTAACTCCTTATGGACAACACAATGTGGGGACAAATCCTCCCAAACTGATGTGTGCATCACACACAGGTCTTGCCTTGTATGGCTGACATAGTAACCTGCTTTTCTCCAACCTCTCACAACCTCTCCCAGATGAGCTTTGTGAAAGGCAGGACCTTGGAAAGACCTTCCTTTCCATGATACTTTTTTGCCTTGTTGCATTTTTCTTCAAATGTGCTCCTTTTTGTTTTCCATTCCCCTCCCTTGCTGGTTCTTCAGACACGTTTTAGGATCAGCTCTAAAGCACACACAGTTCCCTTGGAAAGGTTCTTGTTGCCGTGTTCAGAAGAGGACTGAGAAGCTAACTCTGGAACTAGAGCCAGTAAGATTAAAATTAGATCTTAAAAATTCTTCCTTCTTGTTGCTGTTCTCTGGAAGTACCTGCTGTATTAAAACCAAACGCTGTTGGTTTTGATATTAAGATTTCACAGGTGCTTAAAGCTCATTCTTGTGGTATAGTCAGAGGCACCTCAGCCTTGACAAGACTGGTCAGATTGCTGTCTAACCCTTACCTGGGCCTTTCGTTTTTAAACTGAAGTGATATCAATTAGAGTCCACTGATACATCGACTGAGTGATCAAGTAATCACTGACTTTTTAAGCAATGAAATGATTGACTTTAGCTCTGAGTGAATGCAGCAAATTTGGTGCAAGCTCTGTCTGTCAGAGAAGAAGTACAGTCAATATCGTTTGAACTCACTCCCAAAGACACGACAAGGGGAAATATTTTAATATTCTCAGAAAATTATTTGAAAATTCATTTACATGAATGAACGCTCCAGATGTTGCCTGGAGAAACTGTGGATGCCCCATCCCTGAGAGTGTTCAAGGTCAGGTTGGATGGGGCTTTGAGCAATGTGATCTGGGGAGAAGTGTCCCTGCCCATGGCAGAGGGATTGAATGAAATGACCTTAAAGGCCCCTTCCAACTCAAACCATTCTATGGTTCCATTATTCAATGTACTCCATGTCCTAGAAGCACTTGATTGCGTAGCTGAGGAACAGAAATAGCACTACCTGACCTATCTTCCCTTTTAAGCACTTCAGTTGAAAGGTTGAGGTGTTAGGCAGTCTCACTGTACACACGCTTCTAAAAGGTAAAAATGTGTTTGGAAACAGGGTCATGAAGCATAATTCAACCCTGGGAAATGCCAGCTAGATCAGAGGTTTTCTATCTTAGCTGCCCTAAGACGGAAAGAGGCCCAGTTCTTCCCCAGCCAAACAGTTTGCTGTGAATATTTCACACTGAGCCATGTACAATGAATCTCACAGCTCCTACACTCATCTGCACCCCGGGTCACCCAGTGGGGATTCCTCTGCTGCTGCCATTCAAGGCCAGATGCTATAATAAACCTTACTAATAATACTGCAACTTTGTCTGCAAGCACTGTGCAGAGTACAAGGAAACCATTTGTCTGGAGAAGGGTGGAAAAGTTGGGCAAGACAGTTTCCTCAGCTCTTGCATATCTTTGCTTGTTATTAAACCACCTTAAGCTGTTTAGTGTTTGTTTTGTTTTGTTTTTGTACTAAGGCCTAATATGATCTTTTGGGAAAAATACAAGAATATATTCAATAGGCAAAAAACCCCCATTTCTCCAAGGCATTCCTCATCCTGAATGGAGTATTTCTATAGGGCTTTAAACAGGGAAAAGCATACACTCCCCAAAGCTCACAAATATGTATGTATTTCTCTGCTGATACACACAGGGGCAGGAGAAGTTAGCATCTAAAAGCAGGGGTGTTTTTGCTGCGTTATCTGTCAGGGCTCTGATCATCTCCTGATATTTCAATTAGTTCTGTCATTAAGGACAGAGTAGGATTGGGGTTACAAGGTGTGCCAGGTCAGAGCAAAGGTTTGCCACCTCTCCAGACGAATTATTAAACCTGCCCTTTAGCAGCAGCCCATTTATTTGGCTTTTTTTCCTTGCTTTTGCCTGGAGAACTGCGGGGGACCAGGGTGAAGACCCCTGACTTGTAAGGTGGCAGTGAGTCCTGTATGTCCTTTAGTCCTGCCTGGCTGAGTGGGAGCTATGAAACAGGTCTCCATTAAGGTGTTTCTGATTGAATTGGTCTGTAAGAGGAAGGCAACTTCTTCGCTGAAGCCTTTGGCCTCAGTCGCATTTGCTCCTTGCCCTCCATTCCCCAGTGCCCTGCTCGGGAAAGAGAGGCAGAGCACGGGGTCAATGGCTGCCCACGCAGTCCCTGCCCTGCTGCCCTGCACTCCCCCATCCCTGCAGCTCCTGACAGGGACAGCCTCTTCTCCTCCAGCTCACAGCTCCAGAGAGGGGGGATGCTGGCAGAGCAGCTGAAGAGGAAAAGAGAGGGGAGTGCTTTTCTCCACTGATGTTCACACACTGGTCAAGATCTGCCCAGCCAGGCAGAGCTGTGGGGGGCCAAGTGCTTTGCCCCAGCACTACTGCATCTTGCCTGGCATGGGATTTCTTTTCACTGAGATGCTCAGATTAAATTGTCTTGTGGAGCACCTTGCAGCACTTTCCCTTTGTTTTTACCCAGACGCATCTCATGCCCGTAAATCTGGAGCCAGTGCATTGGCTTCAAAGGGACAACAGGTTTCCTGAAAGCAGAACCAGGCCCCACCACAGACCATGAAAAATCTGGGATGTGTGAGATTCCTGCACATTTAAAAGCTGCATCACAAAGGCTGGGCCAGATTATCTGTCCTTTCCTTCCAGCTCCAGAGGAAATGGGGAACAGCTTGATTTTTTAGGATTGACAAACCCCCTCAGCACGAGGCTGACCACAGAGAGTGAGAAGTGGGTAAAGCCAGCTATTATGGCAGGGCCCAAAATAGCATCTGAGGGGAGGACATGTGGCCAGGCACTGCTGAGCACTGCCTGGGCTGGGCTGAGAGAGCAGCAGCCTCTTGTTTTGGCCCAGAATAGAGCAAATACTCTGGGGCTGCTGCAGGGTTACTTGGGAAGGAGAAATGCCCTCCTTCCTGCCATTACCAGGGAAAGGGGGACACTGTGGGTACGGCTTTGTATTTACAGAAAGGATCACAAAGCTCAGAGAGTCCAACAGAGGTTAATCAGCCACAGGTTGTGAAACTGGACATGACAGGGTCCCCTCCCATTGGGAAGGAAGCTTGCCTTGTTTTCATTGTTCTAATGAAGCACTAATTTCACTAGGTACCAGCCTGTTGTCCCTCCCAGCATCAAGCTGGGTACTTTACTGAGCAGCTGGAAGCCACATGGCCCTGTGTGTTAGTTTTAGCAAAACGCTTTCATATCTTACCTTTGGATCCTTCCTAGGCAGGTGGTATCACTGATGAGGGTCAGACAGCTGTACCATGCCTCATTTGCCTCCTTCAATAAATAGCACTTTCCTTCCTCTTCAGGTTTTGTTTTGGTTTGGTTTTTTTTTTGGCAAATAACAGTACTAAGAGACTCAAACATGGCCAGGATTGCCTAGCTAGGACACAGCACACACTGTGTTTTCTGAAAGCAGCCTATCACCCCTTTCCCTGGCTCTGCCCTGTCTCTATCCCTAGCCTTTTTTCAAACAAGGTCACTTTGTTGGTGAGGCTGCCTTTGTGCTTAGACTAATGCAATATTATTGTTATCACACTAATTTTTCTTCCTTTCCAACACTGCAGTGTGGTGTGGTGCTGATCTCTGACCTTCTCTGCACACACAATTTTTAAAATCAAATTAGAACGGACTTCCCCAGCAGCCACATGTACCACTGAGGTGAACTGCTTCGATTAAACAATCCTAGTGTTGGGCAACTTTTCCAAAGAAGCTCTTTCTGGCTTGAAACAGATGTGCACTTGAACTTGGTCCAGTCAAGGCAGTCACAACCCTATGGGTTCAGCTGCCTTCTCCTGCTTGACTTGTACAAGCAGATCCCAGCTGGAATTTGGGCCCTTGCATAACACAGCAGCAGCTGCTGCTGGTCTCCAGCACCTCATCCCACTGCTTGCCACGGAGCCTGTGTTCCACTGGCAGTCCTTGCTGCACAGGGTCAAGAATGGTCTCTCTGGTGTGTTGTTGGAACAGGGAAGAGCAGGGACTGCTACTGCCTTGTCTCTGGATTCTGGAAGTGGGAGCTGGTGGTACATGGTGAGACAAAGGTCTGGAGAGCGAACACAAGAATGGTTTGGGATGAAATCCATCTCTTTCTCTGAGCTGGATGGGATTCTCACTCCTGTTACTGAGTATCAGCAAATGGCATGCTTTTCTTCAGAAATGTATGCTAATTGGAGCTTTTAAGTCATTAGCAGCTCAGTTTTATTACAGCTAGACATGCTGGGCACCAAAGCGACTGTCTGACTGCAAGTCATGGTCCCAGCCACGACGACTCTGCATATCAGGCACTAAAACATGGCTGCAGCTGAAAGCTCTTTGGTGGTTTTGCTTTTTCTCTTTTTTTCATTCCCGTTTAAATAAGTTAGTGCTGAGGTGACAGCATTTTTATTTATTAGTCTCTAAAGTTTTCTTTAATTAAAGCCAGATCCTGATGCTGTTACTTCTGTTGAATCGACCCAGACTCAGAGGGGTGACGCAGGGAGTAAAGAGTGACACAGCTTGAATTTGGCCTGTGCAGATTATGAATTCCTTGAGCGTTGAGACTCTCATGTCATTTGCCTGTGAAGTGCCATGGTGCTGTATAAAAAACAAACAAATAAATATAATTTTTCGTCATCCCTTTTAACGTTTATTGTCTTACAGCCTTGGATAAAGCAGCATTTCCCTGTGTTGGAAGAGCAGCAATGTCCTGGACTCTCAAGGAGTTACACAAGGCAATATTATGCACCTGACTTAATTAACAAAGGAGAAGCCACGTTGTGAATGCTGCTTTTGCTTCCCACTGGCTTCTAACATGCTGTGCCTATCAAAAGAGAACAGCAAACATGTGTAGAGAAATGAAAGAAGCCTCTTTGATTGTGTGGACTTTCTAATAAGTGGCACTTTGCATTTTGTAGATCAAGGTCTGGAAATAACACTGGCAGTAATTATGCACATGTGACATGTCACCTTGATGCACTGGTGTGGAATTGAAGGGGAGAACAAATTTACATAACTAATCACTGACAAACAAGATAAAGTGATTGCTATTAGCAAGTTAACTTTTCTCTACAATTACCACCCTGTGCTTTGTGAGATACCCCACCTAGTTATCTCTGTGAAGAACAAGGAGGGCCTGCTGTGCTTCAGATATCAGCACACTGCCTTTTTTGTGGCAAATCATAGAATATCCTGTTAATTTACTTTTCATCCTTGGCTGTGAAACTTAGAATCATCCCCTGGGAAGAAGCAGAGAGAACAAGGCTCTTTCCCTCTGGCATATAAATGAATGGAGATTGTGCACAAATACAAGTTGCAAAACTTAGTGGATGGTCTTTAAAACTGGGTTGATTCAGAACACAACATATGGGGGACCCAAAACAACAGATTTTACATGAGTTTTGAAATTGGATTATTTCAATCTTTTCAGGTTTTGAGGGGACACATTTCCATGCTTCTCTTTGCAGCTATTAAGGCTGGAAACACTCTGTCTTTAGCTCTGAGATTTTTCAGTCAGTGACTGGGATCCCAGATGTTGAGGTGTTGGCATTAAATATCGTGGATCTCATCATTAAAGCAGGGATTCCTTGCAGGATGTGCTTTTCTTTGTCACCTGGTTGGTTCCTGTCTCTGACAAACACACATTTCTCTTTGAAAAGAAGGTGACATATGTTGCTGTGTCTGGATTTGGATGTGTGCAGCTCCTTAGATCATGGATGGGATTGCTGACATGTTCTTCTGTTGACACTGACCTCCCTTTCCCCTTCCAGATGCTTCTGTGTGTCCCTGACTTTTCCCATTTACACTGTGAAGGGTAATGCTTTCTGCCTGCCAACCAGCTTCTCCAATTAAGGCATCCTGCTTATCTTTTCCTGTGGTTCCCCTCCTTGGTTTTGCTTGTAGGACCCAGATGTGGATATTCAGCAGACCAAGAGCTCAGAAAAGTTTATTTTCAGGTAAATGGCATCCTAATCTTTGGGTCACTGAATGATCAATAAAGTTGTTCCTTAGAGTCAAACAACTGGAATGAGTGCAAGGTGCTGCCCAAGCCTCTTGGCTCCATGGCAAGCTCTGGAGATGTGCCTCTAATTCAAGGGCTTTCCTGGTCTGCAGAGCTGGGACTGGGAAGTGTTGGGCTGTCTCATAGGGGTTAGAGGAGAAGTGGGTGTAAAGATATGCTAAAGAACTTCATGGAGTTTTGGAATGTCATGAAGTCTTTCTGAGTCTTTTTTTTTATTATTATTGTTTTTCTGCCTTTATTTTTAGCTCTGCTTAGAGAAACAGAACTGTCAGTCCCAATCTTTGAGTATAAAGAGAGTTGGGCCAAAAATATTTCATTAACTACACCATCATCTTTCTTCCTTCTATCTGGAATGGCCCTCAAAGAAAGGGAAACCAACTGTGGACAATTAGAACAGACTATGCCAGATAATTGAAGAACAAAAATGGAGTGAAAGAATGAATAGCAGGGATGAAGAAAAGGAACTTCTTGGCCCATAAAGACAAAGACAAAAACCAGAGGATAAGGCTAAGGCAGCACAGACCCATTGTGGCTTCAGCTGGTAACCCTGTAGTTCCTTTTTTCTGCTGATTTCAGAAATGGGAGAGCTCTGGAGAGTTAAGGAAAGATCATTAACTTTTGATGAGTTTTGATGATCATTGCTGTGGGAAAAGCTTTATTTGTCTGTGGTAAGAAAAGAATGACTTGGGTTTATATCAACTTTATGTCAGGAGACATTTCGTCTTTACTGCACATGGAGGAGAAGAAATGGGGTCTATATGGAGGACACACACTGACAGCGATTTAAGTGATTCTCTCTGGAAACCACCCCACCCCCAGACTCTTGAATGAGCCACTTCCCAAAGCAGAAAAGAAGGCAGCAAAGAGATAAAAGAATAGAAAGTCAGTGTGACATCTGTCTTGCGTGCATGCTTATGTTTCACTTGCCGATCTGTGAGTTTTTCAGGCACAAAATGACTAAATTTCAACAAGTTCAAATCATGCCTCAGATCATCCTATACAACGAGTTGTTTACCCACTATATTACAGGCAAGTAATTTCAATATTGACAGATTGGCTAAAGCCCAAATTTGATATGCCACTATTAGCATATTTTTACTGTTTCTGTGCTTACAAAGGAACCAGAATGTTCCCTGGCAGTCAAGGCTAATAAGTATGCAAATCATGATCTGTGCTTATAGGCACGCTCTTTTTTTGGTGCATGAATCAGTATGCCAATTTGGCACTCCCCTTTCTGATCAGAGATAAACAGAGCTGCAGGGATTAGGGTGACAGATAATTTCTCCTGAAAACCGTCTGGGTTTTGAAAGATGCAGGACTGCGTTTAATCCTCCTTGCTCTGCACAGCGGATTTGCTGGAGGAGAAGCTACTGACTGAAGGGCCAGCACATGGGTCTCTGTGCCAGAATATGTGAACCCATGAGGCTTTCTACTTTCTTCAGATCACTTTTAAGTTTATATCTTCAACAGCTAAGAAGCAGCTTTATGTCTAATGATTTTCGGGTCTGAAAGGAGGTTTACAGTATTAAGGGATCTCTATGAACCAAGAGAGGTGGTGAGACAAGATCTTAGCACAGCCAGGGATCGTGGGTAACATGCATATATTTCTCAAGCTCTCATATTCCCTATCTGTGCTCTCTCTTCGTTCATCACCATCTCACTATGGTGTATCAGACTTCCCTGGTAAATCCTGTCTCTTGAGTATCCCCTACAAACCACTCTTCCTTATATTGCCAGGCTCTGTCACACCAACCTGTGTGACTTGAGCGTCTCCGTGTCTTCTAAGGGTAATTACAGCACCTTTCCTGTTCCTTTTCAGTGCTGCGTTTTCCAAAATACTACTTTGAGAGTGGGCCTCTGAAAACCAGCCAGACATTTAGATATTACAGCAGTGGAGGCCGCTGGAGTGCATAAACAGACAAAATTATACTGAAGGTTACGAAAGAAGATCAAAAGGAAAACTTAAGTCTCTTTTCATGTTACGGGTATTTCTTTCTCTCTCTCAGCCTCAGCCAGTCCATCATCTCTTCAGCCCTTTGTTATCTGCCCCGGGCTGCTCTCTACTTACGGTAATAGCTGCTGTTTAAGTCCCACGGTATAACTCTTTTATCTCAACTAACACCCCTTTGAGAGCATCAGCAAAAGGGCCGCTAAGTGTCATCCCTGTTGAATGTGAATGGGAGTCTCTCCTGTGTTTGAATATCAATGCGTTTGATCTTGAGTCAGACCACGTAGCTGATGGTTTGGGAGCTTCTTGGTGTGTGCTGTTGCTGATAATTCCTTTTATAATTCCAGTCATTGTCTTCTCACTTGGAGAGCTTGAATGTGCACTTCACTTTTCTGTTGCCCATTTTTTGCATAGAGAAATAAAATGGTCTTATTTCCTTCTTTTCTTTTCATTTATTTTCTTTTTTTCCCCCCTGGTATAAAATGGCCTTATTTTATTCTTTTTTGTTTTCTCCCGGTCTTTTTGGGCCAGATGCAAGCCTTTCTTGCCAGCTTTAGAAGCCCTGAGAACTCACGGTGTAAAGCAACCCGGACTGCAATACACAAAGAAAGGCAAAAATAACCAGGTAGCCCTGAATTGCCTGCACCCTAGGGGAATGCCAGCTCAGAAAATGCATCTTTAAAAGCCCAAGATATGTTTCCAGCTGCAAGGTTCTTGCTGAACATCTGGCAAGACCATGTGCCATACCAGGACCACATGGTTGTCTGGTGTGATTTGTTCAACTGGTGAAGGCCTAATCCTGTATTTAGAAGCCCTGATCTCAGTTTTCTACTGTGTGACAGATGTACTGGGGCTAATAATTTAATCTCTGTGGGCTCCATTTCCCTTCTTCAATAGGGGTGCATTTTGTATTTGCTGTGAGAATAGGTACATTCAGAGATGACTTAAGGCAAGAAAAAGGTACTTTATGCTGGAAAATGTTTTAAGCGAAAAAATTGAAACCTGAGAGAAATGACAAAGGAAAGTTGTTAGTGAAGACACAGAAGAGCTCATTGAGATAAATAAGGTAAAAAAGAGGAACTTTTGGAAAAACAAAACATGTAAAACAGTCCCCACTGCTGCAAGGGAAGAATTAAAGGAAGAACAGATTCCATACTTCCTGAAGATTCCTAACTTATACATACAGCACTCATGAGGCCATTGGTTTCCCAAGTGTTAATTCAAATCCTGAGGTAAGTGCCAAGGCTTCTGATAAGAAATTGTATTTGATACTTACGGTGTTAACCACATGGTGAATAACTTTCTGTCAAAGTGGAGCTTCTATTTCTGCCAAAGATCCAATGGTACAGAACAATCCATGGCCTCCATACCCATAACAAAGTGACCCCTCTCAAGCTAAAGGCTGAATGAAAAGGCCACGCTCCATCGTCCTGGTTTCACATAATATTTCAAATGTCAGTAGCAAACATCTGAGACTCCCAGAAAACCACAGTGTCATGGAGATGTTCTCAGTTTTCCTGTGGGATCTTGCAATGTCTTCCCGACAAGAGCAGGTAAGGGAGTAAGAGGCATTATTTTATGTTACACAGAGAGAGGGAGCAGAGCTGATCATGAGGTATCTTTTTAATAAAGACGTGCCTGACACAGCAGTGCAGCTAAGATGCTCTGGTTTCATGGGGGTGTGGTAAGGTCACCAAGCTTTGCACAAAACCCACCCTAGACAGATCTTCCACTTGCCCACATTCCTGATGGAGGAAGCATGAAAGCTAAATTATTGTAGCCAGAGACACCATTTTGATGATCTAAGCTGACCACCTTTCTAAGAGAGGTGAAACAATCAATGCCATAACCCCTTTTGGAAGCTCATCACTATTACTTGTGTTATGTGTTTGAAAGCCATGCAATTTAAGCTGCAATATATCAAATACATGAGGATCTATCATATACCTAGATAAGTTATCTAAATAGTTAATTAGCCTGACAGATCTTGTGTCTCATTAGGAAGGTGACCTGGCCCAGTTTTATTTTCTAACAACGGACTCCCAGCATGAGTTCCCAAAGGCTGCCTGACACTTCCCTGGGCAGACCTTTGCACACTATGATCCAGAAAATTTTTAACTTCAGATAGAGGTAAATTAGAGGCTCTTGGATGAATGAGATGCATTACACTGAGAGATATTTCTAAGTTTTAAGTAACCCTGGAGACCTTTTCTGCTCCCTCTAAATTTTTCAACTTATTTTGTGAAATGTGGAAAACAGGATGGACATAACTGTTTCAAAAGGGGCCTTTTGAGGGCCATTTGCAGAACTGAAGCTATCTCCTTTCTCTTGTAGCATATCCTATTGCTTGTCCCTACCATATATGTTCTTAAATGCCTACAGCATTGCACTTGGAGTACCTTAAACGTCTGTCACTGCTCTTAAATTGGTGTAGGGCAATCCACATTCCAGCACATTTGGTCCCCAGCCAGCAGAGTAAGTTGGAAGGCACTGGACTAACTTGATGGTAATAGTTCCTATTTTCATTTTATTCCTGGGTAACACATGTTGGTTTGTAGGTGTTTTTTTTGCTGTTGATGGTGGTGGTGATAGTTTTAAAGTTATTATTTTATTTTATTGGACAAACAAATTTCACAATCCTTTTCAACCCTTGGCAAAGGAAAGGGTCTTCTCCCTTGAGCTGAATCTTTCTGAGAATCACCATTCTCTCCACCTTTGCTTTGATCTCTCTGACATGGAGACTCACATAAGGATTTTTTTGGATGCTCTGCACCCTTATTCTGGACAAGACTGACATCCTCAGCATTACAAGTATTGTTTTCAGCCATTCTAATAACTAGGAAATACTGGTGAGCTATCATTACAACTCAACTTCCATGCTGACTTCTGTCATGGTAACTTTTAGTTGTGGGAAAAGTAGTAACTACATTAAAGAAGGAGCTTTTTGTCCCAGAGTAAAAGGTCAACTTTTCACAGTTTTCCCATAGTAGCATCTGAGTGTTCCCCAGCCAAGCCCTCAGTCTGCACACGGACTGTGGGATATTACTGTGCAAAGAATTCCTGATTCAGCAAAGTATTCCTACATGCTCGACTTTAAACATGCTTGAGGAAGTATTTGCTGTAGCAACAGAAAATATTTGCTAATCGAAGAAACTGTTAGCAAAATCAGGATAAAGGAGGATGAGATGTGTGAAAAGACAAAGCAAAATCAAGCAAAAATAAACATTGCCTTGCTTGAATGGCAGCAGGCTTCTGTGGATGATGTACAGATACTGGCTTGGGCACCTGCTCCAAAGGATCCAAGTGATGAGAAGCAGTAAGTAACAGATCTGAGACCTCTTACATGACAACCTCCTGAATTTACATACAGAAAATGCCAGTTAGTAGCAGCATATGGTCCCCTGGGGCTCTATTGCTCCTCACAGTTGCAGCTATTGCTGGTTGAACAGCACAAGGCAAAGAAAGGGAAAATGTTCCTTAGAAATGTAATTTCTAAGTGGCTATTGCTTTTAAAAGTTGTTTCTGTTAGTCATACTGAAAGCATGCTTCGGAAAACTTTTAGAAAGCATTTTTGCAAACCAAAGAATATCTCTGTAAAAGCATGCAGTGCAAATTTAAATCTCAGCTAAGGCTGGTAACAATGCAGAAATGTACACAACACATTTAAAATGCAGGGAAAATACATCTTTTGGTAACATTCTTCTCTAGTTTGCCTGCAAAAAGATCTTCTTCCTTGTCTGTGATATGAGCAGCTGCTACCATTTCATCTTTAGGCTTCTCAAATCTTCAGTCCTGGAACGTATTTTGTCATACATCCTTAATGACCCACAGCTTAGACAGAAATAAACAGAGCTGCCTCCAGCCCACTGGCCATGAAATCATTCTGTAGTGATTCCAATCTCTTATGGCCTTGTTAAATTGCCCAGGCCAAATCATTTGTCAGAGTTACCCAGGAATAAAATTATTTTATGCTCTTGTCAAGTGTCACCCAGTTCTGACAACAGCATTCAGTGTTCTGCTTTTCTCCAAACCCTAATTGGAAAACAAAACCACCATCACCTTTAAAGATGCGAAATTACTGTAGTGAATTTTGCAAGGGCTAAAATTCACGTGGCTCATTGGTTCAGTTCAGTGTTTCCTTTCAATGTTCTCTGGATCCAGATGTCTAGATCAAGAATATTTCATGTATTTTGAATAGGGGGCAACTGCAGAAGTTGGACTTAACCTTCTCCTATTTACATCTGCATTTGACTGTAAAAGATTTGAGGCTGTGCCACTGCTCTTCTTCTTTTCTTTATTTCTTCCTTTTTCCCACTTGGAAAGAGTGTAAATAAATGGGAGAAAAACCCTACATACCAGAGCACATTTCTTCCCTAGTTAAGGCACTGAAAATCAGTGTGAGTTTTAGGCATGAGAGCAGTTGGATTTGAGGCAGAGAACCATTGCACGAAATGGTGTCAGTGCTTGCTGAGCAATGAAACTGCTCTGCTGCCACTGCTCCTTCAGAAGCAACCTCCAGTTGCTCATACCAGATCCAGCAAGGATCACGGAACACAGGAAATCCCAAAAAATTTCACATCAGATGCTGTTCTAATATTTCATTTGGAATCCTACTTCCCTTTTCTTTTTCCTTGTTAAGGGGAAGCTTTGGAGACTTGTGCACCTTCTTATCTCTAAGCAAGGCTCATCTAATGAAAAGGCAAAATGGATAAGGTGAAATGCCCACGTCCCTTTCCAAGGTGAGATTGTAGCCTTGCCACAGTCAGTCTCCCACTGACTCTGCTGGACTTAGAACAGCAGCTGGGAGTGTTCAGCCACAGGTCCCAAAATCTTTCTCCAAAGACCTTTTGCCTGGAAAAGAGTCAATGGTAGAAGTAAAACCCAAACATCAGTGGAACCACACACATCTGCAGCACATCTGTATCACCCAGCAGCCAGGGCAGGTGCATGACAGCCTCTCTCCATATGCCACGTTCTGAAACCACTGCAACTTTCATCTGCAGCTCTCTAAAAAGCACAAATGAGCTGAACACAAACAAGCTGAACACACCACTCTTCAGCTGCTGTGTCACATGTTCCTGCCTCACATAGTTCTGCCCTGTATTTAGGAAGTGTCTCATAACTGGTGATCTTCCATCAACTTGAAAACACTCATGAATTCAGGACTGTGAAACTCTCTTGGTGCAGTTAAGTATAATTACTCCTTTGCTGTCTTTTTCTTCTCCAACTAGAGAAACAAAGGAGACAAATTAATCGCCAAGTTCTGCCACCTTTATTTAAGCTGTACAGCTCTTTTGTCCCTGAATAGTCATCTGGATTCCTCCTGGCAGAATATTGTACTACTTAATTTGGGAAAGAGGAACAGATGCAGGTGTGAAATGCTTTGTATCAAGACTTGATAAAGGAAACAGAAATGAAACCTACTTGCCCTCAATTTGCTAGTCTGAAATTGTTAAGAGTAAGTAATTCATCCAAGAGGATTTTTCTGCTGGGCATTGTCAGTAGTAAGATGTGTTTTAAATTATCTTCCGCCATGGCAACCCAATCCAGAGCAAATTTGGGCTTTTTTTTTTTCTTTTCTTCTTTTTTTGATAGGTTGCTATCTCTTTTCTAAACTCATGATGTTGAAAATAAGTTTGTGTGTATAGCTGAAAGAAAGGAAAGAACTGGAACTCTTGAATTGTCTGTAGTTTATGATGTTTCCAAAGCAGGGGCTGGCTTTCTCCCAATGCCATCTCCACTTTCCGAATCAGTGCTGAAAGCAGTGCAAAGGAAAGTCAGGCATTGGCATAGAAGCCGATGGTAGTTTTGGTGGTTTACAGGGAGTTTGTCATCCTCAACTCTACAAGACCTTTTTAACGTTTGCCCAACAATTACCTAACCCACAGGTAACATTTTTCTACTAAAAGTGTACCCCTGGAAGAACTGTGCCTTTCCACAGATTTTCATGGATTATGCATTCACCTCGATCAACTTCTCCATTCCTCTCTCCAAATGCATTACAAAAAAAGGGAAAAAAAAATGTTCCCAGATAATTTGTAGGAGCGCATTATGCTTGCTCAGTGCTGCCTAACAATTAGTGTCACTTGGCATGTTACTGTCTTTTTCCTTCTAGAAGCAAATTCAATAGCTGTTTCAACAGAACGGGGGTGGTTTTGGCAGCTCTGTGACCCAGATACAAGCCTCAGCTTGAATGTATTTTCAGCCTTGCTATCTTGGCTTATCTCGAGTTGGGAATCTGAAGCTCTCTGTGAGCATCCAGCTGCAGTGGAGTCAGGCAGCTGGAGTCCTGGCTGCCTGCTTAGGGCAAAACGTTAAGGGCCAAGCTGCATTGCAAATGCCCTTGGCAGCTGCTCAAGGGAGGGAGGGGAGGAGAGGAGAGGAGGCAGCAGTACTTGGTTAAACAGATCTTGGAAATGAGGAAGAAAACACGGCTTTGCTGCACCTGAGCTGGGGAGATGCTTGTGTTGATGGGGGCAGGGTTATCTGAATAAAAGGGTTTGGGTTTGGTTTGCTTTGAGGTCCCTCTTAGCTCAGCAGAGTGCAGGGCGAACAGGCACAGCACAAAGCTCTTTTCTGCTCTCACTCCCGGACCAGGGAGTTCTGCAAAACCTCGGATGGATTAAGTGGGGTGCAACCAGCGGGATTCACACCATCCTGCTTTCATCACCTGTTAGTCCGGGGAACGGCAGTGTCCTGTCAGGAAGTGATTTACAGCAGGGCTGGATGCTGCCCTGAATGTCTGCGCTCTGCCATGCCCACAAAGGGCTCCACAGGGACACGAGCCAGCAAGTCAAGTGCCTCTAATGGGACAATGTGTTCATTTTCCTGCCTCCAACTGCTGCCGCTGCCAAGGATGTGCCAGCGTGCCACACAGCCAGCCTCATCCTCTCCCTAGCTCTCTCATTATACTGAATTTTATAGGCTGGCAGAAAGGTGCCTGTGCCAGCTTGTTGTCACCTAAGAAAGCTCCTGTTGTTGTGGGGAGTTTCTGACAGCTTCATTTGGGCAGCTTTGTTTGTTCTCTGTGCCTTATTAGCAGAACAAATGGGTGGAAACTGGACCAGCTACCCAACCTCCAACATATGATCCGGGATAAGCAAGTTCTGGGAACATTTCCCCTGCATTTTGTGGCCACCTGAGGAGGTGGGGGCTGGCATGGCTCAGCATCACCTACTTGTTCCTGTGCTGTGGATTGGGTCCAGCAAAGCTGGGGAGGGAGCTTAGCAGGTAACAACAACGCAAACAGATTGAGAGGATGACTGTGGAGCTGGAAAGCATGCCAGTTATCTCCAAATCCAAATGTCTGCACCTAAATGTACCAGTCACAATAACTGGACCAAGAAAGCCTGTTGGCCACTGGCTGGTGGTTCTCAAACCAGGTGGAGCTGCCTCCAACCTGTTAAAACTTTCATGACCTTAATCACTGCAGTGCAGAGAGGTGAGAAATTAGCCAGTAAAGAGATGTGAATATCATGCAACCACAAAGCAACATTTTTGCCTACTCATATCCCCTAACTGACTTCAAATGACAGAATAAATGGAGTTTCCAAAACCTTTAAGCAGAAATTTACTGTCTTATCTTCTTCTTGTTTAAGCAAATGGGGCGAAATAAGCCAATGAATTGTCCAGTTCTGATGCACAGAATTGTTTAATCCCAGAAATGGAGGATGTTGTAAAGAGAACGTGGTCCAGTCAGTTAAAACAAAATATTAATTATGCATATGGTTGATACAGATAAAACTTATGCATATATATGCATACTGGGCACTCCTTTCCATCTACAGGTTGTCATCAGATTTCCCTAACACTGTGACACCAACTTCCATGCTCTCCCCTTTCTCTGTCTGTGTCAAGCACATGACTGGATTTATTCATTTAAAGTGAAGAAGGATTAAGATGCTCAAAGTGAAGCATGTCCTCCAGGGGTTTGCTGGACAAAGGCCAGAGATGTGAAATGTTGCTCCTGTCTTATCACATACATGAGACATCCGCTAATAAACAAATAAAACAGGCTCTGTCATGTGCTAATGGCACTTTCCCTCCCAGTTTGCTAAGTGTTATTCAGCGTAGATCTTTTTGGATGCCAACAAGGTGAAAACTTCATTGAAGTGGTCAACATTTTGGATTTCATTTCATTCCAAAATTACAACTTTAAGAATGATTTCCCCTTACATCTTGCTTTTGTGTGTGTCTTGGCACCCACAATGGCACCATGTGTAGAGCCCTGAGAGGAGTAGAAGTGCTGACACACAGAGCTTCACTCCAGCTATGGGAAAATGCTGTTGTAATTAACTCCAAGGATTCTCTTCATTGCTGGTAAAATTATGATGTGTTTCCCTCTTGTAACCTGAAAAATAGCTCTGGGGTTGAATTTTTGTCCCAACCCTCACTTATCATTTCACATGCATTAAAAAATAAATATCTATTTTTTAACTGTGATTCTCTGCCAAAACTTGTACAAGGAGCAGTTCACGAAATAATATGTTTCTCCTAATTTATGCAAAGAACGGAAAAGCACTTGCAGTAACACTACAGATGGCTGTGCCCTGTCTGTAGCAGCCACGTAAACACTTTGGTGGGGTTGTGAAGCTTCTGTGGACTTGTAACACAGTTCCAGCACCTACCAGCTCTATTGGTCTGAAAATAATGGCCCTTGCCATTCTGAGCCAGCCTGATGGACAAACTATTTCTGTTACTGTTATGTTTTCCAAAGCACTTGAGAAATCAATGATGCATGAGCCCTGGCTAATGCTGAGAAAAGCTGCTAAAAATCTATACGGATTTTGTATTGAATAACCCTGTTTTCCCAGCATCCTGCACACAAAATATCCCTAATATTAGCTGCTGCTCCTGGTTAAAAATCAGCTGTGAAGATGGACAAGAAGTTGTGTTCATGTTGAGTGGGAGGGATGGCAGTGTGATCAACAAACAGGGATCTTTCCCCTGGGGTCAACAAGCTTTGGATAAAAACTTCAGCTATCAGGAGCTGCCTGTGTCCATCAATCCCACCCTCAAAGGCTGTCCTGGTGGAGAGCACCGTGGACCATTCAATCCTAGAGAAAACAGGGTTGCAACATGACAGCTAAAATACAGCAGCCATCCAAAATACAGGGGGCTGACCATGTTAGACACCTCCTCCGTGAAACGGCTCTTCATGCTATTTATTCCTCTTATGTGGCAGCTCAAATAGCTTTCTTCTGGTGCTTAAACAGAAATATAGGAAAAAGATCCACTGAAAATCACCACCATAGTCCCAAAGAGCTGAAAAGGCCCCATTGTCTTGCAGTATTTGAACAAATACCTTCCCATCTCTAAAACATTTGGTTGCATTGAATGTCTCAGCATCTTGGGTGTGTGCATGTGTCTCTGGCAGGCTCAGCATCTAAGCAGTGTTCCCAGTGAGCAGATACCTTCTGCTCACTTGAGCATCTTGCACTGGAAGAGAAAGATCAGTGTCAGATAAAACATCTGCAGAGTGGGTGAGTTGCTGGTTAACCCTATTTCAGCCCCCTCCTCCTGCTGTTTGGGGCATGCCTGCTGCATACTCTGTAAATAAGGACCCTACTTATGCACAGAGAAGAAGGGGTCTGATGAATGGTAAAGAGATATAAATTGTAGGGAAGTAACCCTAGAAACTGCCCTGGAACCTTTTCTCCCATAAATAATGTGGGTTTTAACCTGAGGATGAACATCCAAGTCTTGTGCTGAAGCATGTCACAGTGAAATTCCTCACTGTGTTACCTTGGTGGACTTCACACAGCAGAGGCAATCCAGGCTGTGTAATGGCTTTGAATGGAAATGCAGAACTGAAACATTGTAAAGTTCCTCTTTGTTGATAGTTGCTCTTCAGGAAAGAGCCAAAAATTCTTGGGTTAAAACAGAGGCCCTGTGGAACTTTCTGCCCTGGGCCAGCTGTTTGTCAGAGTTTGTGACAACAGCCTGGGTGCATGAACTGCCCAGATCTCACGCCCTCCCAAGCCCTTTCCTCCACTGTTTATTAATCTCTTTTGTGAGGCTCCTCCCAGTTATAAGCTCCAGTTCTGGCTTCCCATTAATTCCACTTAAGAACTGGACTGGTGGTTTGGACAATTAATAGCCCATTAAATGAAGGAGCCTTTCACCTCTGGGTTGGAAGTTCAGACCCAAAGCACAGCAATAGTCTGGGGAAGTCATTAGCACCAGATGGCTCATCTGCAGCCAGCTGACATGTGCTGGGTACCCCCCTCACTCCCCTTCTTGCTGCACAGTGTCACCAGCTCCCATGTCCCCTGAGCTCCCGTGGTTACAGGGACAGACTGATCCAGGCAGGGGAAAGGCTCCTCACTCTTCCAGGCTCCATGAAGCTTGAGATGGATGGAAGGGGTCAAGGCTTCAGCTTGCTCAGCCCACCTTGGACAAATTAAAAAACTTTTTCACTCATATTCAGACTGAAGCCTTATTTCTTATGTAGCTTAAGTTACTTTCTAGCCTGGAATTATTTATTCTCTGTGACCCAAATTAATGTCTGTTTTCATTATCTGTGTCAGGCTGAACGCAGAGAGAATTCAGTGCTGCAGGAAGTTGTGGGATTCACAGTACAGGAAAAAGCAGACCCCCTGCCCCACACACAGCTGCCTGAAGGACCATGCAGAGCCATGCACCCCTCATCTGCCCCCAGCCAGGGCTGGGAACCCTGCTCATGCCACCCCCAAGAGCCTGTTCATGTATGCACTCTCTGCAGATGCTGCAAACATGGTCTTGCCGTTTCCTTCCTGCACCATAATGCTGGACACGTGGGGATACAATAAAAAATTCAATCATCATCTCAAAGCCCAATTCACATTCAAAATGCATTTCCATTCTGCCCTCTGCATTCCACACAGATGACTCCAGGTGAATGCAGGAAGCTTGCACCTGTATTTCATGGGGAATTGCTCCCCTCAGTACTCTGCTGACTGCAGAGATGCAAAAAAAAAAAAAGCCCAGAAAGCTCCTGGTAAGCCATTTCTTTTTGTTGTGTGGGCTGCTCTGTGCAGGTGGGAGTCAAACACACAGATTCCCAAGTGCCCTCTGCACCCCTGTGCCTGAGTCACAGACCTTGCAGCAGAAACAATGCAGGTCTTTTCCTCAACTGGCAGAGCAGTTCTTTAAAGCAAACCTGTCATCACAAGTGCCCTGAGCTGATACTGTGGATGGTGACAAGCGTGGGGAGGTTAAAACGAGGACATCCATTTCGTGCTATTTCTGGTACAAGGACAATAACCACTGGTCAAAGGGGAGGGCAGACAGTTCAGCATGGTGGCATCTCTGAACACTGCAGCTAAATCTGACTGGGCTCGTGAGTCAGATGTCTTTCTAGCATGGCATCAGACAAATATCTGAACTGCAGCCTACAAAGAGTCCTTTCTTTCTATTTTAAGAGCTGTGTGAACAGAACTAGAATACTGCAGCTATTTTCCATTATGATTTATCTCCCCACACACTTAGAGTCCTCTCTGGTTGTGCAGCAAAATCCCAGGCTTGGACAAATCCTGTTCACATGATCAGTGACTTCTGGTGAGAAATCCCAAAGCAGGGAAAAAGTATGAAAAGAGGACAGAAGCTGGTGGTGAGGACAGAGAGGAAAAGATAGGGAAGGTAGAGAAATAAATGCAGATGATGTGGCCAAATTCATCATTGGAAAGGAAAGAAGATATCAAGAAGGACAATCACAGATGTGAAAAGAAAGCTGGAGGCTATTTGAGCCACCTGAAAATATCCAGTGTGTCACACAGCTCTATAAACAAGGTTGGAAACAAATGACAGTGTGACTTCAAATAAGCTCATGGTGCTCTTTGGATCAGCTGGACCTGACATGTCCAGCCTCAATAGCAGGGTCTCTCTGACCACTAACAGAAAGGAGCTTCAGGTCAGACCCAAAAGCCTCTTTGGGGAAACCTCCCTTCCAGGGCAGTGGTTCTGCTCCCCTCAGTGTTAAATGTCTCCAGAAATTGCACCAGCAATTCCTACACCATCAGTCTGACTCCAGAACTTCTCAGATTCTTTTACAGAAAGAAGCTTTTTTCTCAAGCCAGGCTGAAAAACAACAGGTCTCTCTCTCCCTAACCTCCAAATTTTATGGAGTCACTTAAGAAGTTCAGAGTCTCTAATGCTGTTTCCTGAGGCAAGGCATTTAATTCTGCAGTACAATAGTCTTTTGAAGAAGATACTGTCTGCTGAAAAATGACCCATTCTGCTTTAAAAGCAGGAAATAAAGCTTCAGGTGTCAAATCGTGGTACTTTCATTCACTGAAACAAGGCAGCACATTTCAAAAGATTCACAATAAAGCCCAGCAAATAACTTTTTCTCAGAATTCACCCATAATTGACTGAATTCTAGCAGAGAAAAGAGACAATGAGAGGCTGCTCATCTCTTGACCCAGGCCAGCAGCAGTGCTGTAGACCTGTATCTAGAGAGCAAATTGCACCAGCCCTGTTCCTCCAGAGCAGGAGTTTAAATGTTAAACTCTTGCAGCTCTCCCACTGCTGGAGCACGCCCACAGGGTCTTGTTCCAAATTTCTCAGCCTGTCATTTGTCCCTGAGAGAGTTTTTCTTGTTTATGTTTTAAATAAAAAGTTACCTTTTTTCCCTCCTCTCCCAGTGAATTCACTAACACAAACATCCTCAGTGCAGAAAATCTAACACTGACAGTACTGTACATCTTTCTCTCTCCAGGGTGTTGCTCTCTTCTTTGTAATAAACCAGGTCTGCTGTGGTGGGAAAATTCTCAGCCTTACCTTATACACAGCAGCTCCCTTTTTGCTTGGGAAGCAACAGAGAAATACACTGGAAACTGTTCCCATTCTCTGTATTTATTTTAGTATTCACACAAATGTGAATCACTAATCAGCATCTAGCCTAAATCACCACAAACTTCCCGACTAGCTTGCTTTGCCTTTTCTCCGGGCAGCCAGCCCAGCTGGTTCCCATAGGTACTAGCAAAATAAAACCCCGAGAGACAGAGATCTGACATTTGCTTCTTGCAAGCAGAAGCTTCTGGTATTGCAGCCCAATAAAGCATCAATCAGCACCCAGCAATGTTCCTTTCTTCTGCTGCATCAGCCCAACCCCTCTCTGACCTGCAGTCCCACCAGAGAGTAGGAGCCTCATTGAAATATTGACCAAAATGAAAACCATTTCCATCAATACACACTGTTACTGTGAGGTACAATTTTGTTCATTCATTCTTATGCACAGTGACAGCCAAAGCCCAGTGTGAGTAAAGGGCTGTGGTGGCAGTCTTCAAGGCTGTCCCTTTCCACATGGTTTTTGTGCTCAGGAGCATGGAAAGAGAGGACCACCTCAGCTGGGAGAGTTCCACTGGCAGTAATGGCACTGCATTGATTTTGACTCGCTCGCCTCCTCATTCCTCATGTTCAAAGAGGTGTTGTTGGCATCTGTATTGCATATTTAGGACTTTCTTTACTTCCCTCTTTAGGTCATATTTAGAGAAAGCGTTGGTTCCTAATCCAGAAATGGTTCACAAGCCTCTGAAATGCATTCACCTGGCTTGTCTCAGAGGGTGTAGCATTGCTCTAAGGGCAGAAAGTGACTGGTGTCATGGAGCCCATCACCATCCCCTCATTTTGTGTGTGACAGAAAAAAAAAACTGGCCTGGGATGGTACTTTCTGATAGAATTAGGTATTTAGGGTATTATTTGTTCATCTCAGGGACCAAACCGCCTTTGAGAGAGGAGACTGACCATGGGCCAGATTACACACCCTCTCCTCCCGAGCCAGCCTGAAAGCAGTGTCCAAAAATGATGGACACCAAGCCTGGATGAAAAACAGAAGAAAAAGGGATCCAGAATAACTTGCTGCCACACCTGACAGGCAGGGAGTGCTGCTCCACGCTCCACAGGCTCCATCAGCTCCGGATGAGCAGCTAGGCCTTAGTGAAACAGCAACCTTTGACCTGTGTCCCTTGACAAAAGAGATGAATATCCATAAATGCAAGAAGGAGTAGCAGCCCCCAGGGCTTTTGCATGGAGCCTGACAAGCTGCTAAGTGCCTCTTTGAGTCTCCTTTTGTCCTTTGCATGTCATACATGCTGGGGGAGAGGTGGAGGCTTGACTGCACCTACATCCAGGAGAGGAGGTTGCAGTGGAGAGAAGAGTTGCTCCAGGACTGCTCTGAGTTTTCTTTATCTGAGCAAAATGACCAGGAAGCTGCAGACTGAGTCACCCTGTGCATGGCAGAACACATAAAAAGTTGGATGTTATTGCTACTGGGAATCTTCTGTATAAAAATAACAGAGGAAAGAACGTGGGAGCAGAGCTATGAGTCTGTGCGCAAACACAGACGGGCAAAACTGAATGACCCGGAGGGGCCCTGCAGGCTCCTGAACTTCAGCTGAGGCTCCACAGCACCAGCAAACCACAACGATGAAGCTCAGGAGGTGTGATAAAAGATGCTGATGTCTGCTGGGAGAGACTTGTAGTGGCAGGAGTGACCTCCCAGCAGATTTAGCTCACCACAGAGTTGAATTGCTCTGCTATGGCTCCCTCCAACCTGCATAAAAGTTCCACCTTCAAGCATTTTAAAACCAAGAACAAGTGAGAAATCTGACCCATCTGGCTCCCATCCTACTTTCTTATACTTCTATATTGATGTTGTTAATATCCTGAATGCTCTGGATGTTTTCCACAGCCTTTGTTTGGCCAAACTGTTCCATTAGTTACCTTTGCTATCATCTTAATGAAATGGGATCTTGCCATTAATTTTAAAGTGTTAAGGACAAATGCAGGGAGAAAGAAACACAAATGCAAGAATAAAAGGGCAATCATAAGCTTATGAATAGTTCTGATGTTTTAAAAGTACTGCAGGAGACATGTATAATGCAATTTATTTCACTGAATACTAACAGCTCTGCTTTTGGGTACAAAACAAGTCAAAGCCAGGCTTTGGATGGAGCACTGGGCTGGGAGTCAGGAGACTTGTCTTTCCCCTGCAGGGTGCTGCTGACTTGCTGACGAGCTCAGGCATCTCTCACAGCCCAGAGCTGCAGCAGTGTTTGAGCATTGCTGTGCTGAGCCCTGCAATGCCAAAATGACACCACGTTCTTGCAGACGAGTCCTGGTGGTTTTGGCAGAGGCAGATCCTCGCTCTCAGCATCTGCCTCCCTCCTCTGCCAGGGGTCTGTGTCTCAGGCAAGGGTGATGCAGATTGCACTGCTCATGAAGCCCCGAACAGAGGATCCACATCCCAACCTCCCATCCAGCTTTGGGCCAGCACAGCCAGCAACTGGGGAAAGCAAGTGACAGAAGCTGGCAATACCTCAGGTGGCTGCAACTTCGTTTACTAAAGCTCACCATTAAAAACCATAAGCAGGGACATCAAAAGTGACAGAGCCAGAACTCCATAACTCTATCCCTCACCAGCCTCCAGGGTGCAGGTCCCTGGGGACCAGGGTTTGAAAGGCATTTAAGATCCATAGAAATGAATGTAGCTACTTCCAAGGTATCTTTCTCAAAATGCTCCTGAAACCGGATGAAGCTGTAAATCACACAAAAGTTAAGCAGCATGAGGTGTTACAAGGCCTAAGCAGCTTTCAAAAGGTGACATCTATCCATCCACCTTTGCTGTGTGTGCTCTCAGAGTCAGTGATGCCATGCCACAAGCACAGCCCACCCTGACAGCACCCTGGTCCCATTTGTGCACTGCTGTAAGAGCAAGTTGAGAGTCCAGGTTTCCATCTTCCCAGCCCTTCTCCATCCCCAAAATCTTATCAAGAACTTTTAACATGGAGCACACAGAGTTTTTTTAGTGCAGGACACTGGGAAAACACTAAATCTTTTCAAGATGCACCATAAACAAATATTTTTGTTCTCACAGTCATCAAGCCATTTGGGAAAACACTTTGCCACTCACCTTCTGGAATGCAGATGTCTGATCATCTATTTAATTTACAAGCCTGTTTATCATAAACTTATAAAAGATTTTTCAACAAGCAAAGGAGCAAAATCATTAGATGTTTCAATAATCACTTAATGAGAGAAAAAACAAGTGTGGCACAAAGGCTTTCTCCATGATTGAAGAAGAAAGATGTAAAAAAATATGTCAGTAGTTCTTGAAGAGTTGAGGCAATCTCTAGGAGTTTAATTAGCTGAAAATAAACCCTTTCATTGACTTCTAAGTCAGAAGAAATGCCAAAGGAAGATCTGTCTATTCAAGATCACAAATGGGACAGAAGTAATGTTGTGAATGTTGTGTATCTATTCCTTGGAGCATTTTGGATTATGCACAGTTCTTAAGACCTAACCAAATCTGCATTTTTTGGCCTTTAGCAAGATAAATTACGAGAGGGTGAATATTGTACATTCTATCCTGAAGTAAAATATCTCTGTGTCTTAAGAGTGTCTTATTTTTACAGCTAAAATGAAGATTCAGGTTCAATCAGCACAGATAGATTTTTCAGCTGGAGCCAATGCTAAAAGAATATTTACATTCTTCATCTGACTGTAGAAAATACCTAGACAAACTGCTCTTTGGTAACAGTGTCAGGTTTCAGCACAAACCATGACACAGCAATAAAAATTTCTCTTTATTAGTCTTTTTGGGTTTTTTTTTTTTTTTGTTTTGTTTGTTTGTTTTTTGGTTTGTTTGGTTTTTTTTTGGTTTTTTTTGGTTTTTTTTTTGTTTTTGTTTTTGTTTTTTTTTTTTTGTTTTTGTTTTTGTTTTGGTTTTTTTTTGGTTTTTTTTTGCCAGACAGCACACAATGAGTACTTTATAACCCCAACAAGCTGTGCAGAATTAACATGACACTAAAGCTCTATTTGTTCAAGGAAGAGGCACGGGACTGAGGGCCCAGAACTGGCAAATTTGACTTCCGTGGTTAATTGTTTTTCCACTGCCTGTTATCACAGCAATTTGAAAGCACTGGCTAATTGGTTCCTACGACGGGGCTGTTACGCTGATAAATGCAGCCTTGCCCACGATCTGGCTCAGCTACCCAGGCTGCACACCTGTGCGTGGCTGCTTCCATCCAAGCTCTGAAAGCCCCTGGAAAGAGCGGTTCCCCATCCATCCCCATCCCTGCCCTCTCATTCCCAGCTGTTCTCCCGGTGGTTTCGAAGGTCGGTGCAGCTGCTTGGTGGTTGCTGAGCCAGGGGAACCCTCGCCCTCCCCATCCCCGTGTGCCTCCCTGCAGCTCCTGAGAGACGTGGCCAGGGCACCCCTCAAACCACCGAGCCTGTGTGGGTCTGCAGCAAATCTTGGAAGGGTTTGCTTCCAAGGCCAGGGGAGACCTCAGGCTCTGGAAGGAGCGCAGGAACAGGCTTGGCATGGGCACACAGGGGTTTGTGTGCTTTCTGAGCTCCCTGGTACCCTGCAGCACGTGCACTGTGCCAGCTCCCAGCAGCGGGCAGTACTGGCTTCGGCAGACTCGGGAATGAAACGGAAATTACTCTTGGATAAATTATTCAAACAAGTGCTTCTATTTAAAGGGACTTTATGGACTTCTCAGTTAAATAAAATATGAAAATGGTATGATGAAGCATGTAAGCATCCTCACCCAAGCTGGGTGGGAGCAGGGGAATGGGGCTCAGTTTAACATCCTCCCTTTGCTGACATTTATGGGCCAGACACCAAATTCCATAGTCTTGCCCCAGGCAAAATGCTATGTTTTATCTTTTTTTCCTTTATAAAGGCAGCATGATGAGGGTCTGTTGAGGAATATCAGCAGCCTCCTGCTGGCTGTTGATTTGGGGCTTAGTCTGTTGTAATATGTTTCAAATACTGATAAAGGAATTCTGTGCACCAAGATGACAATGATGGGGCACTTCAAACATGTTCTCACTTGGTTCCTGGCATGGTCCAGCCTGCCCCAGAGAGACTTGCCCAGCCACAGTTCGAGTCTCCAAACTTGGAGACATCCCATAGAATTACAGAAAATCCTGACCTGGAAAGGACTCACAAGGATCATCGAAGTCCGACTCCTGGCCCTGCACAGGACACACCAAGAATCACACCATGTGTCTGAGAGCATTGTCCAAACACCCCTTGAGCTCTGTCAGGCTTGGTGCTGTGCTAACTGGAACTATATTTTAGAGGGAAAAGTAATTAAAAGCATGGGCTTGAGCTACACTATTTGCTAACAGCCAGAGAAGAGGCTTCAAACTGTTTTATACCCTGTTAAAGAAGCAGCCATCACCTCTTCACCCATTGACTCTTCACATGTAAAAGGGGAGTAAGAATGTCTTCTCTTTCCATGTCCAGCTGTAAATAGGAAGGCCACCTTATCTGCTGTCTTGCCATGTGAAAATCCAGCATCTTGTACACCACCCAGTTTCTCTTGCAGCTGGTAGACATTTCTGCAGTTTTATCAGCACTATATCTAATTCCACATGGCCCAGTTTTCACAAATGTGGCTGGCTTGACTCTGGTTCATTCTTTGTACAAAAGCATTAGCTAAACTGCTGGTGGTTTTCTTTCAAATCCTATTTATACTTCCCTCTAACTCTCCAAGCAGAATGTTTTTGTGGTTGTGTTTTTTTTTTTATAGAGCAATTTATATCAACACCCCACCCTCCCATAAATATTGTTGTTATCTGTGATTAAGAGCATATGTCTCAGTCTGGTACATCCAATGCTATTGCAGAGTTATTTCCTAATTGTTTTTTTGCAGTAGAGCGGAGAATTGGATTTTAAATACGAGCTTTGTTTAGTAGGTCATGGGGTGAAATTGGTTAGTAAACCTTGGTAAACAAAATTAGTTGTTTTTTGTTATTGTTTGAGATTAGACAGATTTATTTCTTTATCTCTTATTAGACAAATCTTTTATCTCCAAGTGTGGCTACTTGGTTCAAGTTGTAGATCACCTCTTTCACATACCCAAAGCCCCACCCTTGCTCCTCAGACACATTAAGAATTGCAGATATTCTGATGTGGCCTCATACTGCAGCTTTATGTTCCTCAACCCTTCCCCATTCAAGCATTTTAAAAGCTGCAGGTTAGATCCCAACATTGCTGCTAAAAATTGGAACTGACAATTTTCTAATAAAAATGCAGTGGATGTTAAATCTCTTCCTTGCAGATAAACTACAAAATCTGAGTGTGTGGCATCAGGAATTCATACAGGAGGAGTTACAAAGGTCTGAGAGCCATCTCCTGCCATAGTTAGGACAGCCAGGGAGCTGGATAGCATCTCCTGGGGCCGGAGACCTGTCCCTGCCTATGAGTATGGCAATTTGTGTCCAATTTTCCATTCAGGGCCACTCTGTGAGACATTTTTAAAAGACCCACAAAATCCAAACACCAAGTTGTTGTCTGTACCCTAATTAACACCTCCTTAGCCATAAAATTCCTTCATCTGTAAATGGCTGTGCTCCTCTTGGCTGATGAATTTGCCCTACAACCAAATTTACCCACTACTGTGGACAGTTGCGTGTTGCCTCACCCACTGGCTTTGTGCAGAAGAGGCAGGGAACCAACCCAAGATGCAAAACTGCAGTGTTTGCTCCTCTTTTTGGATGTTTTCCCTCTGCTCTTGGCACAAATTTGAATTTTAATTCAGAATGTCTCAGTCTGGAGGCCTACATCCCTACACATAGTTGATGGAGATGGGCATTTTTTGCTGGAAGTCGTGCCAGGGCCCCGACAATTGCCGAAAGCTCTGCATGTCTCCCACAAGACTGCTGCACATCTCAGCTCTCCGAATGGAGGCAGCAGCCAGGAGCAGAGCTGTATTCCTGAACAACTAAAGGCTCTAAGATCATTGTAGCAAGTCTCACGTTTTCTGCAGCAACAGGGTTAAAGGATGCAAGGGAAAGCACTTCCCAGGGGCCAGAGGGACTTGGCTGAGTGCAAGCCTGGAAGGAAGGATGCGGTGGGCAGAGAGAGAAATAGGGCTATAAATCCTCTTTATTTCTGCTCTGCCTTACCGAGTGTCTGTGCAATTTCTCTATTTCAGAAACCAAACATTTAGTTTATGAGCAGTAAAGCCTGACTTTGCAGAGCTGAAAAGGCCTTATCCTGAACCCCCACAGGAATGAAAGGCTTGGGCCTGTTTGCTATGAGGCCCTGGCCACCCCCACATTCACTTTTCAATGATCTATGGTGGCCCTGGGGTCTGAACACATCTCCTGAAAAGTTCCTGAAGCCAGACTGCCATGCTGGCAGTTGGCATGTCCCTTACAGGGGAAAACACAGGGATATCTGAAGAATTGGCAGCTGCCATGAGAATGTGTGAGGTGGGCAGAAAGACGAGCAGGAACTTCATGCTCTCCAGCCATGCTGAGGAGTAAAGCTGTCCTCCCTCTCCTCACAAGTAGCTGAAATAAAAGTGGAGAAATCTACTCTTTCAGAAAATCCAGGGAGGTGGCAGAAGTACCCTGGCTACTGCTGTGTCTGAAGGCAGCACTAGAGCTGCTTGTTTTCTTCATGATGCAAGGGAGAGAGACAATGGAGGGAAGGAACATTGCCATCTCCTTCATGATTTATCTCTCATGTATGACTTATTGGCTGGAATATATGTTCAGGTGACAAGGAAAAGGAATAACGTAATTACTCCTGCCTTAGCTGTAAGCACAATGAATCTACCTGTTGTTCTCGCAGGGGACATCTAATTAAGCGAGGCAGGGACTGGGGAAGGAAGGAAGGAAGGAGGTAGCATGAAATAAACGCATCAGAAACCTGCATATAATGTTGAGGAGCTTATTGCATGGCTTATTAAACTCTTACCTCTCTACTTCTTCCCAAAGTCCATGTGAATCCCCCTCTCCAAAGCAGCAATCATCCCAGGCTCTCCAAGGAAATGGGTGAGCACCACTTGATTGCAGCCTGGAGCTAGTTCAGCCCGCTCTGCCCCCACCACGCTCCATGGAAAGAGGTTGTGTCAAATCAGAGAGAGAAAAGCAAGCCAAGGTGCCACAAATGGATTTGGCACCGTCCATCAGCTCCGATTTGAAGTGCTTGTTTCCTTCTCTCTTCTGCTCAAAGCCCTTCTGGACGCTGCCAGCTGTGCCTCATGTAAGCAGTGTTTTACTGTGAATCAGGGCCATGCACACTATAAACAAAGGGCTTTGCATCAGGACTTTCAAAAAACACAGAAATCGCCAAAACTCACAGATTAAGGGTTGTAGCACCCGGTGTTGGGAAAAAAAAAACTTCATCCCAAACGCTGTCCATGGACTGTTGTCGCTGTAAAGGGTAATACATGTCTGTCTTAATTTATTTTCAGACCCTCATAACTTAGCAGTGGGAGCTTATTTTTATTGCCCAAGTAGGGTGTCAAGCTTGTTTTATTACATTTTTGAGAACGAGAATGTGTAAATAAAAGAAGAGAAAAAAAAAAATTACCACTGGGCCATTTGGCCTTTTGAGTTTTAAGTGACTGTTAGAGTCTTCTGCTGAGAACATCCAGCATTATTTTCACCAGGACTCCTAAGAGTTCTTGCTCTATCCAGTTTTGTCAGGCAGGGAGGTTTTACCACATATATTCCAGAAAACCTTAATGAGAAAGAAGAAAGAAAAGAAGGGAAATCCACAGAGTCTGCTCTGGGTGTTTTTTTCCTTGTTTCTTGCCAGCAAATTACAGAATTTTGACCAGTTCATTTAACGTATTAAAAAGGTCTTTTGAAACTTTAAAGTAGCCAAGATACTGTAATAATACTAGAAAGCCTCACACAATAGTAGACAGAAAAATGGATAAGAGCTTTTATTCTGGAATCATACGAAGTCAATGGACTGTGCACAAAAAGGCATTTCAGCATGAAGGCACTCTGTCCATCACTGGGGCATCAGCCCTCGGGCTATTTGTCCTGATGACAGCTCTGGTGAAACTGGGGCTTTCTGGGAGTATGTGATTTTTGTCATTGACTCCAGCAGAGCCATGATTTGGCTGCTGAAGGTCCAAGGCTAATGGGACTGAGAGGTGAGCAGTGAGAGTGGGAAGGTGTCAGTCAGCTGGGTAAATCAGAGCAGCCAGAAGGAGGAGGTCAAAGCATCTCTCTGCCAGCACTGAACAATTTGGGATGGCAGAAGCGGAGGACTGTCTGGGTGGTGCAGGGTGTGGGACTGACCAGTGCCAAAGGGAGCCAAGACAAAGAGAGAAGAGAGAGCTGTTCTTGGCTCTGACATAGCATCCTCCTTCTGCAGGAGGAAGGAACAGTCTTCATTTCCTGCCCTACTATTTACTAGAGTTCAGCTCATTTTGGGCAAACCCATCCCAAACTAGATGGCATCCAACTGCCCTGCCAGCACCCAGCAATGAACTTACACTTGCATGATGACTCCTCAGGTGTGGCTGCTCCCACCTGCCACATTCCACAGGGACTTCTGCATCTTTAATGGGATTACACGCAAGCATAAATGCTTTACTCGAAGGGCCGTGGGTTTATCAGCAGTGTGAGCTTTGTGTGGAGCTTTGAAAAGAAGTTCCCCTTGAAAGTTCAGGCATGGCTCAATTTTATTCATCTCATGTTATCCTTTATGTCACATGACCGGCTTGTTCTCACTTGAGCTCTCTGAACTCATCACAGGCATGCACGTGGCTGGAAAAGTAGGATTTTGGATTGAGTGACAAAAATGGTGAGTTCACAGGAGGTTTTTGGTCATCAGGTGCACTTAGTCAATCAAAAGCTGGACTTTGAAAGGCTTATGGGAAGGAAATGTTGATAAAAATGGGAAGGAGGCAGTGGTAGTGCAAGAGGGGAGGAAAGAAATGATTTATGAAGAAGCCAAGGCAGCTGATCAGAAAGAGATAATTATTCTTCTATAACTGGCCAGGGAATGGGGGAGCCATTATGTGGATGAATGGAGAGAGCAGAAGCAATTTGTCAGCCTGACTTGTTTGAGTGAGTAACTTCAATTTCTCCTTGTCTTCTTCAAAGTGATTTTTCTTTCACCGTCCTATAGGAATGTGTTTTACATTTCAGGCTCTCCTGATGCTTGCCTGAGTGAGGGAAGAGAAAAAGGAAGACTTTTGCATGAACATCAGCTATGGTTTTTTTGCAGCAGTGCCCACTGGCACTACAGAAACTACATACTCATTGTGCCAGTTGTTCCCAGTTTTGGAGTATTTCAGGCTTAGCTGTAAAAGATTCCTTCCCAAAGAAAATTTAGAATTCAAAAGCCAGTCCAGGAGCAGAATATTTCATTGTTATTTTCCAGTGGATATAATTTATTTTCTTTTTTGATTGAACAAAAGCTGTTTCTAAAGCTTTCACTTTACAAACCTAAAGCCACATGACAAGTGAATATTGTGCATTACACTCCCAAATTGCTGGGTTTATTTCTGAGGACATTTGTGGCAACATCTCCTACATGTTCTACACTGCTAAATTCTTCCACTTTCTTTAAGGAGCAAGAGTCACCTCCAGGGTTTGTAATGAAAGCCAGACACGGGGCTGGATGGAGATGAAGCATAGGGGTGGAGGTAAAGCACAGAAAGAACTCCCGTGGCTCTGCACCTGAACAGGTCTGTGCCCCTGCACTACCAGTGGTGGCAACCAGCCCCAAAGTTCTCCCTCTTGTAAAACTTTAAACTGGCTGAATGCCACGAGAAAGGTCTTTCAGGAAAGATGTTGACAGAGCTCATCAGCATGGCATCTCTTGTGTGCCAAAGGCCCATGTGCATTCAAACACATTTTTTGCCTTAGACCCCCTCAGGGCTGGTGAACATTTGCTGGGCAGACCTGGCACACATGGGCATCCTGAGCTCCCAATGTTGTCTACTCCCTTCCTGGTGTAAGCTACTAGTTGATCCACTCTCTAGGTGAGGGATCTCCACTGAATTCCTCTTCTGCCCATGCAGGTACGCACCAACATCCCCGACTTGCAGGAGAGTGTTTTGGCTGTCAGCCCTTTGTCATATACAAATTTTGGGGTTTCTGCCTGCAAGGTGGAAAAGGAGGGCTTGAATCACCTCAGGTGAAAAGCAGAACTGCTCCTGACTGTCCTGCTTTGGAGGTGCCTCCTTTAAGACTGTTAGATAAAAGTATAGACAGTGATGCAAGGAAAAAAACATTTTTCTTGGTTGTGTTTTAGAAGAAAAGGGGGAACTCTGTGCTTTGAATGGAAGAAACCCTCAGCTGGATGCCTGATTTTTCACTGGTTTGGTCTTTTAGTGACCCTAGGGATTAGTGAGAATTTTAAGAGCACCTGAAATTATGAGAGCTTTTGGAAAATGCTCCCTCTGGCATAAGCCTGGCTTTAAGCACAGGGAGAGCCTGTCCTGCTCCAGAGACTGCACACAGTCATGTTTCCCAAAGAGGAACTGTAAGTTCACCCTTCCAGCTGCTTTCCATGCCTGCTCCTTGTTGCATGCTAAACTAAACTCTGACCTCAGTGGGTACTCAAAGAGTAATTATTCCATGTCCCCATCAGTCTTGACACGGAAATTCAAGATTGAGTATCCTTATGGTTTACCTCTTGAGGCTCTGGCCAAGCTCATGAGCACTGTCTTCTGACCCCAGCCACACTTGCCTGTCCCTTTAGAGATCTCCTCCTCACTCACCTGTAGTGTGGCCACAGCTCTCTGGAGGGAAACAGGCACTCCCAGGGACAGAGCTTCAGCTGGCCTGTTCTGGGCACCTTCCTTATAATTAAATAAACTGTACGCCAAAAATGCCTGTTGCTCTCCACTGGCTGTGAAAGGTGAGAAGCTGAGATGCAACCAGGTTAACTGGGCACACCTGATGTAACTTCCCAGAGATCTTTCTTGCAGCAGTTTGGGGAGAGATAGCAGAAAATCTGATGCAAGACTTTTTCACCTTCTTTCTCTTAGGTACAGTACCAAGGAGGCAGGGAAAAGGAACAGCAAAGGAGCAGCGATGGGGGGTGTGTGATTTACTTGATCCCTTGGCTGCTTTTGGTGTTTAGATAAGTCACGTTTCTGATACCTTTTGCCTGGATGAGCTCATAAGTGCAAATACTTGCAGCTTCAAATGTGTCCATTCATTATTGAACAGGAAAGGGTAGTGGAGCACTTCTGTCAGAGGCTGGAAATCATAAAAGACATAAGTGATGGTAGTAAAAACCAAGCTGTTATCAGAGGAAGAAGGGGGTGGAGGGGAGGAAAGCAATCCTCCTGCATTTATTCCTCTGAGACACAATTAAAACCCTGAACGAAGATTTTCAGAAAGGACCATGTTATTCCCTGTGTTTCATGTGCCACACTCAAAATGAATTATGAATTTGCAACAGAAGGGAAGTCTTTCATTCCCACTTTAGCTATTTGACTCAAAGTTTAAAACTAATGAACCCATGGGGTCCTGTTCTCCACGTGCACCAGTGCAAGCCACTGGTATTGGAGTTGTGCAAAGCCTGGGTGAGGGGAGGGAGAGCATCACCTCAGCGTGGGGCATAGATGTGCAAATTCAGACTTGAAGTGGTTTAGAGACCAACCATCTGGGATTAGCAGAGTTGTTGCTACACACCCAGAGGGAATGCCCTCTCTTTCAAAGGCAGCTACTTCATTTTTCATGATGGTTTGGACTTGGCCTTCTCCAAATCTTGGATTTGTGATGGAACAGAGCTATTAGAGGTGATGCATGATTTATAAATAATAAGCGTCTGTCTCAGGTTGGAATACGAAATAGGATATTTGGAAATTAAAAGCCAGCTTTATAAGGCAGATACTTTCCATTCCTCTCCCTCAAAAGTAAAAAAATAGAAATGTAGGCCCAGAGTTTGCAAAGATTCAGATTACCCATGAAAAATGGATAGTGCCTTTCTTCAGCTAAAAGAGTTACTCTCTGTCAACCTAAGTGCACTTTTATTTAATGTATTTAACCAGATCAGCACCCTGGGCAGCCTACAAAAGAAACACCAACCACAGAGCTTATGCCTGGAAGCCCTAAGACATCTTTCTCTCTCTTTGATATGACTGACACATCCCATCCTTGGCATAAAAGAATCATCATTATGTTTCTAAACAGTCAAGGATGGTAGAATTTAAAATTCCCTGGCTGGAGATGAAGTTTTCTGTTCATTGTAGGAGTTAATGCTTTTTTATTAGGGAAGTTAATGTAATATTGATTTTGTGCAGGGGAAAAATATGTTGCCATATTGTGATAGATGCAAAAGGTGAAAAGGACTTCATGAAAAGAGATTAATAATTTTTATTCATTTAAAAAAACATTCCCGGCAAATGTGCAATTGCCCAACATGTGAAGATTTTTCTATGAGGTTAAACATTTTAAGCTGTTCTTGCAGCTACAACTCTCTTTCTTTTCCTCTCCAAACACACACATAAGAGAAATGTTACTCCTCGCCATGAAGTGTTAAAGTTAGGTAGCAGCTGTGATGGTATCAGCCAATATGTTGCTTTTAATGATCTCACTCATACATTATGAATGAGGAAATTGCAAGGCAGGAAAACAGAGTGAACATAATCTTTAACTGTTCAGCTACTAAAGAGCTTTCTACCTGAAAATTACAGTCTCTGACTTTCCTGTTTGCAACAACTTGACATCATGCTTGGCTTTACACCAGTGTAAACCAGAGATGTGGTCAAACCACAAGCCATGTTAATTGGTTTTCATGAGTTTAAAAAAAGCCAAAATCCAGCGTTTAGATGCAGTCCACTTTGTTACACCCCAATAAAATGAACCCAATGATTTCAAAGCAGCATGTTTGCCCAACAGACCTCAGCCTGGCAGGAGATATGCCTTGAGTTTTCACGCCTGAATTTAGCAAATAGAGGTTCTTTAGTGTGGGCTGCTCAGTTTGCAGCTCCTGTTTGAGATGGCACTAGGAAAGAGAGTTCTGAGGGCTCATTTGTCAGCCACTAGCTCTTCCTTATTCAGGGCTGGACAAGCCAGGGATGTTGAAACACCCAGCCTGACCAGCAGTGCCAGCCAGGCACCAGTGGATGGGGCCCTGTCCACACAGTGACAGGCTCACAGGGACTCCCTGGCCCCACATCCCTGCTCAGCTGGGTGCCCCTTTCCCTGGCAGACAGGCATTGCCTCCTCTGCTCAGGGTTTTGCCTTCAGTCTCTTTTTCCTCTCTATTTCCTTTCTTTCCTTGGACAAGCGGGAGCTGGCTGTAAATGCATCCCATAAAACGCTCCAGACAATTGCATCATTTGTTCTTTCTTCTTGGGTTGATATTTTAGCCCTGATCCCCCAGAGGTGAGAATCAGCTGCAGAACCCTCTGAGGCTGCAGGAAACTTACGCCCTGTCCTTCCTGCCTTATCGCTGTCGGGCAGAGATGATTGCCTTCTGCCTCACGACAGCCTTTTGGGTCCCTGAAAACTCTGACATCCCCACCCCCTCCAGCCAGGCTTCTGGCCCTTGGGCTCTTGGAATGGTTGCTACTGGCTGGCCTGTGCCATGACCCATTGCCCCATCCCTGGGAGTGTTCAAATCCAGGTTGGATAAGGCCTTGAGCAACCTGGTCTAGGGGGAGGTGTCCCTGTCCAGGGCAGGGGGGTTTGGGATTAGATGGTCTTTAAAGTCACTTCCAACCCTCAACATTCTATGATTCTGTGTCCCACCACAACTACACCTGTGCAGGAACCCACCATGAGCACTGAGAGCTGTCAGTAAATCACAGCCTGACTCCTCTTCCTGCCTACAGGCTGTTTTGCTGCAGCATAAAGGACATTCCCAATTCCCTTTATAGAAATTAGTCTCCTTCCATCCTTCTATTTTAATAGTTTGCTGAATATATTGGGATGTATCCGCTTTCCTTCACACAGGATTGCAACACTCTCCTTGCTCAATAAAGGATTTGGAAGATTTTTGCTTATTTGTATTAATTGCATAACAAAGGCATTTCCATGTTCTCCAGTTTGGGATCTGCTGGGGTCAGAGAACAGGGAACACAGACCTTCTTCCCATGCTCCTTTCATGCTTTTCAGCCAAGAGCAGTGGAGGGGAACACAGCAGAGGAGGAAGACAGGAAGGAAAAATAACTCCACCAAGCAAGGAGATGCTTGGAAGAAACTTCTGCAACCTTCAAGCCTGAATTTTCTTTGTGTGAAGTCATCTAAAATCAAAGCAGGAATCACAGGGAGAAATGGTGCAGCTACTGCTTTGCAGGAAATTAAATTAGATCATAATTTCTCTTACTAATTTTAGGTAACTATTACTCTAGATGCCTTTCTGGATTATATTTATATGCAAATATTTTAATATGGATGATATACTGGAAGATGGGTATTCATTGCCCTACTGAAAAAAACCCCAAAAATTTACTTCTGCTTCAGGAGACAGTTTGTGTATGGAGGGCAGCCAGAAGGAGAATGTCAGAAATGTTGATTTATCCCTTGTAGGCAGGTATGCTGAGCCACTCCTGTCTTCACAGCATGGCACACACTCAAGAAGAAAAAGAAAAACATAATGCAATCACCTCCCTGCAGGGTTCCCTTGTTTTTGGCATAAGGATTAGTGAACACAAGATGGGAAACACAATGTGCAGAGGAAGAAGATGGGCAGAAAAACAGCTCACTGTTCCTTCTGGTGCTGCACATGCCTGCAGAAGAGCCTCATGTACACCATGTGAGCACCAAATAATACATGGCATGGCTGGATGCTTGCAGATGCCTGGGGAAGCTGCCAAATCTACACCTGTGTCCCCTCAGACATGGGCCCTGCTGAGAACACCTTGTATCTGACCATGTCCTCCCTCCCCACTGACCAGCCGTACCAGGCAGGCAGTGATCCTGCAGGGATGTCCTCTCCAGGGCTTTGTCCCTTGGGACACCCCACCTGCTGCAGCCAGGACCAGGTGAACACAGTGGTCCTGAGCTCCTGCTGGAGCCCTGATGGCAGGGGAGGTGGGAGAAAGGCACCTGAGCTGGGTTTGATTAGAGGAGGAGTTTCAGGTGGCACTGGACAGGCTCTGGGAGCATGGGAGGTCCTGCCTCTGGTGGGTTCAGTCCTTCTTTGAAGATGAAGAGCAAATAGAGATTGTTACAGAAGCATCTACCACCCAAACTTTGTGTTGAGGTCGCCTCTGAAAGTCAGGAGATGCAAGTTTAGGGTTATGCCTTAAAGAAATCCACCCTTGGCCACAACACCAGCTCTGTCCTCCTGCTGCTTCCTTGCAGACACGTTGCCTCCCAGCCAGTGGCAGTGATCCAAGGCTAGATGTGATAAAGTGTGACCTTCCTTCCTGTTTCTCGTCACTCTTCCTTTTTTTCATTAAATCCCTCTGCCTCCCACTTGCCGCTTGGAGTGAGACAATGACTCATTTGTTTATAAATTCATTTACTTATACTTTTCTTTCCCATTCTCTGCTTCTGTATATTTTATGTCTCTACAGCTTCCACAAGTAAAATCATCTTTGATTAAGAGGCTTCTTCTAATCTGAACTTTTGAGACCTTAACCTGCATTCATTATTACAGTTAGATGCTTCTAAGAAGAGACAGTTGCCTGCTTTTAGTCACTATGCTAATATTTACATATCAGAAAAATGGCAGTGTTTAATTCCTCTTGAGAAAAAAAAAATAGTGAAAAGTCTTTAAATGAAAGACACAGGATCTGCAAAGAAGGCTGTGTGTACCACTGCACACCTGTGATGGATGCACACCCCTTAACCAAATTAGTTGGTTTGGTACAGGCTCCAGAGGGGATAAAGGCCTGAGCCACAGATGGGCCAAGAACTCCTCCAGGAAACACAAAGGAGCAGAGTGACCCAGTGAGCACCGATTCATGTGAGCTGGGAACACCAATCATGCAATTAACAGATGAATACAGGGTGGTTTTTCCAAGTCTCATTTATCAAGGAACAAAGAAATGAGTGGGTCAAGGAGTTTCATGCATACTTTTCCCATTGTATGCAATCTGACTACAGGCCAACCACTTTATTCCATAAATATGACAGACGGAGTGAGCTTTCTCTGAGCTCTCCCTGCCAGACAGGGTGGCTGCGTTGTGGGGATCTGCCTGGAGCTGGGACACCTCTCAAGGCTGCTCTTTGAGGCAGAGTGACCTTATACTAACAACAGATCTTGGGATGAATCCAGTTCAGGTTCTCTCTAAATTGCAACTGGACTGCACGCCAGGTGAGTCTCCCCTTGAGCAGGGTTTGATGTTCCTGTCCTGAGACTGAGATCCTTCCTAGCTGAGGGCAGAGCGACCCCTTACTCACAACAGGTCCTTGGGGAGTGACTGACAGCAAGCTGAATTCACACCAGAGAAATCCATGGAGCTGATTCCATTAGGCATAAACCATGACCAGGTCTGAGAATGAGACGGGCTCTAGCTGCACCTAAGCTCCATCAGGAGTTAGAAAAGCACAGGGGTCCACTCTGAACTCAACAGGAAAGTCTCACCTTTTTGCATCTTTATTTTCTGTTTAATAATAATTCTAACTCTATTTTAACTTGATTTTCCTGTGTATGTTATTTCCATGTAGTAAATGATTAAGTGAAACTTGCCATTGAACTCTGTTAGTCACACTTTCAAAAATTCATGTTAAACCCACTCTTCCTAATAATACCTTTGGTGGTAGTTCTTTAAAGGATGTAAATCACTTATCCATGACAATACCACCCCAACTATTGTCCTCCATGAGGCTATGCAGTACAGACCTCTTGGCCCTGCTGTGTAGACTCCTTGTACTGTAATGACACAGTAACTCAATCAAGGAAAAAAAAATTTAAAAATAAAAAACCTACTAGAAGTTTCTCATTACCAATCTTTGGGGTCTTTTGATGGCTGCAGCACACTGCAGTTCATTTAACTGCATTCTCTCTACCACTTGCTTATGTTTGCTTCTCCTTCACAGGAAAAATAAAATATTTTCTCAGGCTGACAGACAAGGATTCATGTTCTGCTTTTTCAGTAATTTGGAAAATGAAAATATAGTGCTCACAGCTTTTTGTTATTTTTAACAGAACTATATTTTATCCTTTCATGTCAGAAGCGAGACAGATTAATGGCTTCTGGAATTTACTTCCAATGCTGATTTTGTTTCCAAAGTTTTGAGAGCAACGAGACAGATCTGCAGTCCTCTCTCCAGTGGGAAATGGAAGTGGCATCTGTTCCTGCTTTGTCCTCAGAGTTCAGAGCTGCCAGAAGGGTGTCTGGACCAACCACCCACTCTCTGCCAGTGCGTGTAGTCAGCCAGGGGGCCTTTTTCTGCTGATGTAAATGAGAACTGGCCTGAAAGTGCCCTAATACGTGGTAAGGAGCCAATAATCCCTCAGCTTTCTGAAGGAACAAGAGAGTTTTAAATCATCTTTACTTTGCGTGTCCTTTAAAACTTGTGCTAAGCTAAGCCTGGCTGAACTTAAAGCCCTTGTCTGACTGCTCTGACCAAACTCTGGTTTCTGTTGTGCTGGCCATCCATCCATAGACATACTGAGGAATGCTCACCTTGTAGCTTTCTGTCCTAAAGGGATTGCTGTGCTGAACTTGACACGTGCCCATTCTTCCTCACCAGTGAGTGCCTGGTCCTGTAGCCAGTGGGAAGATCCATGCCATGATTGCTCAGTCCTTCTACCAGCATTTTGGTCAGACATGGGTCTCTGGCTGGCATTTTACAGGGCTTTCTGGAGACTTCCAATCCAGAACAGAGATTTTTCAGCTACAGACAGCAAAAAGGCAAAGACAGCCAGAGATATCAAGGGGCAGCTTTCCCAATGCCCTCAGCCAGGAGAGAACAGAGTGCGAGGCTGCATAGAGGGATGAAGGCAGGAGCAAAGGCTGGTGTTGTTTCCCTCTCATCTCCCTGTTCATTACAATTTGCCACAGAAACCAAATCAGATCACAGAGTGTTTGTTCCTACATGGTTTTCTATGTGAACTGGTGCAGGAAGAAGGAAGGGACTGCCTGAGCTCCAGAAGAAACTGTTTTCACTGAATTTCTGACACAACAGATCCCAAAGCCCTCCTCACTCCTACAGCAATTTCTGCATTTCCAAAGTTTGTAGCTGAGCTGGAGCATATTTTGCAATTCAGACTTGGTTTAGGTTCTTCAGGTGTTGGCGAATTCACAACCTCATGAACTAAATTGTTCTAATCAACTCAATGGTCGAAAATTTCTGCTTTATCCTTTACCTGAATTTATCTGTCTTAGCATCCAGCTACAAAATCTCATTATGCTATTGTCAGTGAGATTAAGGTGTTCCCTCCACACAGGTACACAGGGCAGCATTAATCTGCCCAGGTTTAGACATCTTCAGCACACCTCTATCTGCATCAGTCGTCAGAGACCCTTGTGTGGTCGAAGCAGAGAAATGAGGACTGGCATGATGTGAATCACCTCCCTTAAAATAGATGTCTAGCACACATCAGATGAACTACCCTGCAGAAGTGCCTCTTTCTTTCAGCCTGGATGGCCGGCTCTTATCAAAACTTGAGGGAAGTGCATCTTCACAGACCAGGAGTAGCCACCACTTAATCTTGCAAAGCTATTTGGAGCAACTTATTGTTTAACTTACAGAAGGAAAAACCCACTGTGAAACTGATAGAGATGCTGGGCATCAAGAGTGCTTCCTAGGATGATTCAATCTTGTTCTTCACTCTGCATCTGCAAATGGTGGCTGATGGCTGGAAATTACTTTCATCTCACTGCAGAGAGTCAGTGCCATGTCCATTTGTCACTTTGGTCCCATATGAGCCTTCAGGTTTAAGCATGTGCAAATTATGCCTGTTTCCAGCTCTCAGTGTTTCAGGGTCATCTGGAATTTACCTTGCTTCACCTCAAGTAGATTAAATAGAAGAAAAGTTGTTGATTTTTAAAACTGAGGAAACTAATAGGCTAATATTTCCTTTATTTTATCTGATCAGATTTAGAAATTGCTTCTGCCTCAGCCATGGAGGAGAATAAAGTATCGGGGTTATATCCAAAGACAGTTCAAAGTCTGGTTTATCACTGTATGGAGAAATGGGTTAAAATCAATAAGATTCAACTTTAATTGATTTCCTATAGGGAAGGAGTCTGCTCTATAATATCTGAAAGCCATTAGTCAATGTGTCTTTGAAGTATTAAATTTATTATGAAAACCCTGAAGATATTCTATTTTAAACACATGGAAGCTTATGTGCTTACTGGATTATAGGCGTGTATTAAATGTAACACTCACCCTCTAATGGAGCACAGCAGTGTTTTCACACTATCATTATTCTGAATCTCATCTCACTCCGGAAAATTCACAGGAAAGGTACCTATAAAATGCCTATCTGGCATTATGCCCACTTAATTATCATCTCAGGGATTATTATAATGGGCACATGGGGATCTCCTGTGAGAGTACAAGGCCTATAAAATAGCATCTCTTTATGCTTTGATGCTTAGGACCTTCCTTCAGATACCCCAGGTGTCTGGAAAAGGGTCCTGAGCTTGGGGTGCTATTAGTGGGTGGTTTTTCACTTGTCTGTGTTTGCGTCTAGTTTATATTTACTGCGCCTCACACAACCAACCTTTTGGTAGCTCCTTTTCTTGGAGATGCAGTTGCTTTCTGAGGAGAAAAATTGAGTCACCATGCCCAGACCTTTACAGGTCCAGCAGTGCTTGGGCTTTGTCATACCCCGCTAGAAAAACACAAACCAGGCCAAAGTGTGACTCAGTGAATGTCCCTCACCTGTGCTCAGATATTACCTTATCTCATTATGTCTTCAGTCAGGGTTTCTCCTGAAAGCAGAGAAGAAACTTTTGTAGTAAATAAAAACATTGCGCTTCAAAAGCTCCTATGGGGTAAATTTACAAATGTTTCTTCTCCTGATGATGAAACATGCCCAGGTCCATTAACAGAGAAAACAATTTATTCCCAAGAAATAAAACTACTGAATGATGAAATATTAATTTAGATCACAGGCTTTCTGTCAAATAGATTGCTTTCTGTTTATGAACTAGAAACAATGGGCTTTTCTATTTATGCTTTTAAAACTTCTTGAGCAATGTTATGAATTGTTCAAGATGTAGCTTTGACAGTTCTAATTAATGAGTTGGGGAGCTAGTTATTAATTCCTTTTCTTGCCTTAAAATCTTTAATAAATCAGAGATTTGTCTCCTATCTTATTTATTTTTGGGGTGGGGAATGACATTATAGGGATGTTCGTGGCTAGGCAAGAGTCTCAATGTAGAATGAGCAGGACAAACTCAGGAACACAAATAGGGAATTAATTTAATCTCTTTCAAATTTCCTTGCCATATTTGCACTGTGATCATTTGAGCTGGTAGAATTTACATCAGAGTGCTAGAAATAGGAAGCTGATGCTAGTCCCACACCTGGAAAGGCAATGGGTCTGCATTAAGAGCATAAAGTTGCAGAGAGGCATTTCCAGAGGATGACACTAAAAACTTGGTTTCCCAGGGCCAGATAGGGAAAAATAAATCCCAGTGAGGGGATGCACCATTTCACTGGTGTCCCAGAGAATCAAGCTGCTTGATATGGAAAAAATGTTCATGGCTGTTTCTCCCATCCCCAAGGACTCTTCAGACTGTTTTTTTTTTCCATGTACCTCTTATTTATTATCAATGAATAGAGAGCAGAAACGGCTGTTCCTCAGGAATAAAACTTGTCCCCAAGAGAGCTCAAAAACCTTGCACACTTCTGTAGAAACCACTTCATCCATTTCTGAGCTCTCAAGTGCAATGTAAGGAGAGTACTGGTCCCAGGGGAAGAGCAGAGAAGGGATGAGAAGGAATTTCACCCAAACAGGATGGGTTTGCTGTTCATTACTTGCTCTCATTTCAGACACTGCAGTTGTCCTATCGGGACTGAAGCAGCAACACCCCTGAGAAGTGTCTGTAGCAATCATTTCCTGATGAAAAGTGCTTAAAAATTATAAAAGTAAAACTGTGAACAAGTTCTAAAGACAAACATAAGATAATTTGACTGATACAAGAAATGTTTTTAATGTTACAGTGTTTGCCTGAAGAAAAATTTCTCTAGTGCTTAAATAAAAGCTTTTTAATAATGAACAGAAGATAAGGCAATTCCCTCCAGCCTAAATAATTTTACATATGGATGCAGGCAGTGGTTGACTAGGGCAAACAACTAATATTAATTTCCTCTTCAATTCCTTAGGAAAGAGCAACATTTTAAGACTTTGGAAACAAGTCATATGATGAACTTAACAGGTTTCATCCCATTATGTTGGGTGATTTGAAAGGTGATTTGACTAAGCAAATGTTTCTCCTTCTTTACAAACTGAACCAGAGTATTTTCAGTAACTATTTGAATTACACAAAGGTTTCCTAAACATTATTAGAGGTTTCTGACCTTACTGTTTGTGAAGGCTTTGATGGGAAAGGAAAAGTCTGGGAATGACAAAATCTGGTGCTTATAATGGAAGCAGAGGAATAGAAGAAAGAGAGGCATGATGTAGCAAGGAACTGAAAGTCTCTTTCATGAGAAAAATCATCTTTTCCCTGCTTGGATGTTGTGACAAGAGGGCATATATAAGTATAAGGCAAGAAAATAATGTATTGATTTTGCTGTTAGATGTTATAATACATTCTTTGTTGTTCCAGGAAAGGTTAATCGTGTTGCCCAAAAGAGAAGCATGCTATTATGTTCTCAACTATTCCTGAAGGTAATGAAAGTACATTTAAAAGGCATTACCCTAAGCTACAATAGAGTGTAGGAGAGGCTAATGTTTGACTTAGCAGACAACATGATGAGAAACAAACTTCAGTTCTTATTTGGAGAGCCAGAATTTCCCAAATGGGGTTTAAAAGAAAGTTTATTTGTTAATGTGCCAAAGGCATCACCAACCCCCTCACCTGTCACCTACCTCTAGTTTCCAGAATACCAATAAGTTTCCTTCATTTCTGCCCTTCCTCGGAGAGGCAGTAACAGTTAATGTGGACTGAAGCAGAGACCTGCAAGTAAACAAGAGGAATTTTGCAGCTCATGTTGCCGTGGTGAGTCACTGCTCTTGTGCCCCTCTGTGCACTCGATTACTCTTTGGATGCATCCCATGCTTGGCTGGTGCCACTACTCTGTGGCCATCCACTGCACTGGGCATCAAGTCAAATGAATTCCCTGTTTGTACCTGATGGAGAGAAATAGGCACTTGCAGGAGGCAATTTGTCTCTGCTCAGATGCCTGGTTTGGGATGGGATGAACGACCCCTGAGCAAAAACTCCTTGTCTTGTCTACAGTCTCAGGAGTTTAGAACAAGTAGCTCATTTTCAGGCAGCTAAATGTAGATGGCTTAGCTTGAGGTTAAAATACCTAAACAGAGGTGTTTGCATAGGGATTACCTGCCTAAACTGCTATTCCAGTCAGGGCAAGTAGGTCAATGCCATCAGCAGAGCCAAGGGAGATGAGCATGCACTGTGTCTGCTACAGCTGTGTTGAATCCTTCTCCAGGCTTCTCTGAACATAAAGGTAAGGGTTGCAAGGAAAAACGGATCAATTCATGCATTTTAAAACAAAATTAAGATTTAGTTAATCAATTAGTGTTTATTAGTTTGTCAAAAAACTAATAAATCAGCAATCCATTAACCATATATTCAGGGTCAATACTAGCAATACAACAAAAAAACCAAAACACAATAGGAGGTGCTTATACAAGGTTAATATAACACTGTGGGCTTCTAAATACTGCTTTACAGCCAATCCCCCAAATCCCAGTTTTGCAGCCACACCCTCACTGAGTTGTATGCACCCCTCAGGCCAGGTGGGACACAATCAGAACCCCTGGAATTGTGGGTTCCCCTGCTTCACACCTCTTCCCATGGAGGTGTAGGTGCTCCAGCTCCACGTGTGTGTGTGCTGCAGGCTGCAGTCCCCTAACACACACACACACACCCTGATGAGAAAGCCACCACGAGCTCCTCTGAGGCCTCTGAGGTGTTTAGAAGCAGTTCACATGTTCTGAGCTACCTGAGACAGACAGGAGAAGCTGGTGCATATGACACGGGACCTGTGTGACATTCACACCATTCTGGGACAGCAGCTGGAGGTCAGATAGGATAACCCAAAACATCTCAGGTGACACTGGACATCTGCATCTGGGCAGCTGAAGCAAAGCTACAGGTTCTTCTATTCTCTTCACATGTGCATCAGTGGCTGCATTCACATGGTTTGTGATCAGTCCTGCAGGCTGAATCCCAGGATCCCATGAAAACATTCAGATTTTGTGTCCTGCTGTTTGTATCTGCAGGCTTTCTGCTCTTGAAATGTCTAACAGATTTCTTCCCTTCAGCAAAAGTTCCTCCTTCAGTGGAATAAAAAGGTAGCTTTGTACGTTCCATGCTCCAGTCCCTCCATTACCTTTCCCATTAAGCACAATTTTCCCAAGAGCCAAGGAGGGAGTGATGGAGAGACAGCAGATAAATCCAAGAGTGCAGGATGCCTCTGAGTGCTGAGGCATGCCCTTTTTTGAGAAATTGTCAGTATGAGAATTGATTTCTATCTCAAGGAGATCAAAGCTGGCCAGCAATTAACCATTTCCAGGAATTCCTGGCTGATCCCTGCAGTGTAATGCAGGAGGGAAGACATTTTCATTGCCAAGCCTGCTGCTCCATTCAGCATTTTGGGAATGATTAGCCAGGCAGGGTCAGACCATGGGATCAGTGCAGTTGGTCTTGCACCACCTGCCTCTCTCTCTCTCGGGGTCCCTGTGTGAGGGAAAGCAGCCACGTTGTGTGCTCTTCACATCTGGAGAAAATCCCCTCTTGCCTCCACCCCTTTGGCTGTCATTCCTCTCCTGCCTCATAGCCACCCATTTCTCCTGTGTCTTTTCATCTGTACTTCGTCAGGAAGATTTGCTGAATTACCTGGAGATTAGTGGCTGTCACTTACAGTGGGAATGTGCTCCTGGCAGCTCCACACAGCTGTGGCTGGCACAGGAGCACCACTGGTTTCTCTGGAGTGGAAGGGAGGAGGGAAGACTCACACTTCAATAGATATGACCCCAAACTGGGAACTGGGCACTGAATGCTGTGTAATGGCTAAAGCAGCCCCTTTTTCCTATTCCTTTTCAGATTGGTTTTGTTTCTATAATGATCCTAGTCAAATTTACCATTTAAATCCTTTTCAACTAAAAGAAAAGACTTTTTAATGACATGGGAGTTTTGATGGAACTGTTTCCATTTTCAAGCCTTCTAAAAAAAGAGCTTAAGCAAACTTTTTAAATTTGTGAAGAGAAATTTAAATACATGACAAAGAACAACATTTTCAATGACATTTTTCTTTCTTGTAATGTAAAAAAGATTTATATATATATATATATGTGTATATACATATTTATATCTTCCCAAAGCTGCTCTCACAAAGAAATGCAGAAGAAGCTTTCAGAAACCTTACAGCTGAATTTTCTTTTTCAAAGCTGGAATGGGGAGAGACAATGCTGATCCTTCTCTCTCAGGAACCCCCACCAGGAGAGGAAGGATGGCTGAAAAATGCACTGCATTAGTCTATGAGCTCCCTGTGGAACATGTCCTGTCACACAGGGCTGAAGTTTTGCAGAAATTCAGGTATTCTGGCATGCACTGGTAGTGAATGGAAGAGGTGAATTAAAAAGAACTATTTTAAGAAAACCAAAATCCACAAGGCAGGTCAATGGCTGGGAGGGTGCAGTGCCCAGCTGTGGTGCTCACAGCATCTGCAAATTTTCTGCTGGTGGCATTGCAGCAAAAACAAGGCTTTACCAAGAATTAGCCTGTCTGCCACTTCTTCCAGCTCCTGAATTTCCCTGTTTTCGTCCTTCTTCTTCCCCTCCTGCTCTCCCATCTCTTCTCCAGAGCACCTCCCACATACAGCCTTGCCTTTCAAGATGCAGAGCTCAGACTCTTGGCTGATAATCACAAGTCAGGAATTGCAATGTCCTTGTCTGTGCTCTTTACAAATTTCTTTCTGGATTAAGTACCTTTATGATACTGCAAATTGTGATTTCCCTGGCCCTGCACTTTGAGATGGATCCCTCTCCACCTCCACTGGCTCCATCTTCTCCACTGCTTTAAACTTTTCCCTTTTCTTCTGGTAAGGCTTCAAGTTTTTTTCTTGGTTTGATCTGACCCTTTTTTAACTGATCAGTCTCCTTTGCTTCCACATTATACCTTCACCTGAGTGCTTTTGGAAGTTTTTTGGAACTACTTCTTCCCATTAAGAAGAATTCTGTGTTGCTGTCTGCACAGCCACCATATCCTCCTCCTCTAAATGCCATCCCCTCTGACTGCCCACAGATGTTACAGACTCACAAACAGTAAGCCCAAGAGCAGCCACCAAATCCTGCTTTTTGGCTTCCCATTAAGGGTTCAGGGCATTCCATTTCATCTGTTTAGTTCACGACTTTAGTGGTTCATGTTTTCTCTCCAGTAGCATATCTACATACCACGATCAACTCTCATGTTTCTTTCTGATAATCCAGAGGGATCCATCTCTCTAGAATTTGGTAACACAGGCATTTTCAGGAGCCATCCCATCATTTCATATGTGTTTTCTACAGTTCACTCAAATTCTGAGAAGCTGCAACACCAAAAAATGCATGCATGTCCCAGCACTACACTTTGTACTGGATTTCAGTGTCCTGCACAGAGAACAAATATTTTCTCTGCTTCTTCTCATCACCCTTCTGATTTTGCAGCTAAAGATTGGATTAGAAAATTTACAACCACAGCATCTTTTGGAGTACAGGATGTGATACACTTGAGCAGCCTCTTCTTTATGAATCTGACAGCCTTGTCAGAATTAGTGCTTTCCAGCATACAGTTTTGGCATGTTCCATGTAAATTTAATCTGCTTTCTGTTTTCTCAGATTTTGCACCTTTCTGTGATAAAACTCAATTTGTTAGAGTAACCCCAGAACAACAAGCAAACAAGATTGCTTTGATGACTGACTGATACTTTAATTTACTCCATTAACACTTCAGCGTGATATAAATATTTCTTGGTAGCTTTGTGATATTTTAATTATTCATTTGATAATTTAATTGATTAGTTGTCTGGCTACTGCTTAGCCTAGAACAGAAGAAAATTTGTCAAGCGTGTGAGACTTGGGTGCATCTTCCAGCTCCTCCTCCTAACAAAACAACATCGCTTATGGTACATTTGTGTCTGTTCTGGGCCACAAATACCCATCTTCAAACCTCCTTCTGGAAACTGGCCTACCTCAGTTCTTGCTTTTCTCTTCTTCCTGGCAGCCCTTCTTTAAAAACTCTTCATAATGTTCTTAGGGTTGGATTTGTCTCTGGTGCCTTTATATATATTTATAATTTTTCTGTACCTCATTAACTTCTCATTTATATTGATTGCTAGCTACTTTCCTTTCTTTCCCTCCATTTATTATATATTGCTACTTTATTTCCAGTTGCTGCCTGCCTTCTCTGCTGAACTAGGGTGGCCTTTTGCCAAAGTTCTCAGCTTGACATCAGTCAGTCTGCTGAGATGCTGAGACTATTAGCCGCCACCCTGACCAATGCTGTCTCCTTATTTCTCGCTTTCTCCCTTTCCTCCTAGTCAGTCTGTCTGTCTCCAGCTACTGTCTCTTATTTAGATGAAAAGCTTTTCAGTCAGAGATTTCTGTCTTTGCACAGCATCTGCCAGGGCTTGATCCACTGCAAGAACTCAATGACCCGAAGCTTTAGGTGGATGTTCACAGGAGGAAAAGAAATAACAGCTTCAGAAGGTACCACCCTTGAGCTGCAACACACCAAGAGACCATGCTGAGATCATTTCAAGCCCTGCTAAGGTGCTTTCAGTAGCCCTGCTTCCCTTTGTGCTGAAGTCAGGCTTCTCACCTGGTCAGTTGAGGTGCATCACTCAAGCAGGGTGGTGAAGAACATTTCTATGGGCAATAAGTTCACAAAACATCCTCAAATATTGTGTGAGCAAATGATTAGCTGTACATAATAGTAGATAATCACAGAATAAGATGAGCTGGAAGAGACTCACAAGGATCATTGAGTCCACCTCCTGGCCCTGCACAGAACTATCCCAAAAGTCACACCATATGTCCCAAGAGAATTGTCCAAATGCTTCTATTGCTCCTACAAGGAATAAAGAACTGAACCTGGGGACAGGACATTATTCCCTTTGGCCCTGGCTTTCTTTGATTTCTTTTCCCATGAAGGAAGTGGAAGAAAAGAGGATAAAAACACCTTCACACTCCGGTTAGCATTAGAAGCCACCCTGGTGACGTGAATACCTGCTTCCCTTTCTCTAAATAACACACTGCCGCATGTCGTGATCAGTGACTTTCACTAACGTAATTATTAAAGACTCAAAAGTTGTACTTGTGTTTGTCAAAACAGATCAAAGTTATGCTTTTATTAGTCTCCATGCAAGCAGTGTGGCTCTGATGATGCATCGGTTACCACTTATTATTCAATTGGTGTGAAGCGAATGAAAGAAAAAGAGGGCTCATGTGAGTGTAATTGTATTTTTCAATTAGTTTGCTTGTTGGTTTGAGCATTAAATTGGATAAATAAAAGATGGTGGATAGGACCCATCTGCCAGCAAATTGCTTGCATGTGGCCTTCTGCTACTCTCCTGCATTTGATCAGTGGTAGAGTGTGGGGGTGGATTAATTCATTCGCGACCCTCTGGAGTACACAGCTTGCCCAAGAACACACATCCTAATAAATAAAAACTCAGTCACATCATCACAGAATGTTTGGGGTTGGAAGGGACCTCTGGAGGTCATCTAGTCCAATCTCCCTGCTTCACCAGGGTCCCCTAGAGTAGCTTGCACAGTATCATGTCCAGGCAGGTTGTGATGTCTCCTCCAGAGAAGGAGACATCACAACCTGTCCAAGCAGCCTGTGCTAGTTCCCTGTCACCCTAAAAGTAAAGAAGTTTTTCCTTGTCAATGAAAAGCACTTAATGCAAATATTGAGTAAAGCCACACTTGTGTGGACTGAAGAAGAGAGGAAACTTCTCCTCTCCCTCTGCTCCCTGCACCAACACAGCAAGGATCCCACCTGATAGAAAACCCACTCGTGCTCAGGAGGAGCCCTACCCACACGTATGGCAAACTCAATGGCATTGAGTAGCTACATGCCACACAGAAAACAGACCAAATTCTTGGCAGTTTTAAACTCACCAATGACAGGGCACTGTCACCCAGATCCAGCCCATCAGCTCATTCAATGTCACTCATGTCCCTCATTTCTTTGGAGGTCTGTAGGTTCAAAACTGCTTGTAGGGCACCTGCTGAATGATAGCAAATCCCAGCACTCCCTCAGGCCGTATCAGGGGCACAGCTTAGGAGGGTAAATTAGATCTTATATTCTTTTTATGTTGGTTACAATTTTCAAAAACTTGTACATTTCTGCTTCCAGACCTTATCTGCACAACATCTCCCCTGGTTCACTCCCAATCTCACCTCCTAAAGTCCTCTCCAGTTCATGCAGACCTTTCTATGTCCAGCACAAGTGGATAATCAGGACATCCCATTACCAGTCCACAGACCTTGTAGGGAGTCGGATATTTTGGAATTGCAGCAAAGTGGATGGAGGTGAACTTCAAGATGCCACCAAGTTGTCAGACACAGGTAGAGTGCTAGCAGTGGAGATTAATGCACTGGAAGCTGTGCAACTATGGTGAACTCACGTGCTTCAGGCATCAGACAAAAATATTAGCAGGTATTCAAATGATCTTCTATTCTCCAATATGTTATCATGGCACAACATCCACTTACAAGGGGACCAAGGTCAGATCTTTAAATCCTTCAAGTGAGCAGCTAGAGGATTGAATGTAGCATAGTATTTACTCTTTTGAGTGCAAAGAATAAATATTTCCCCTTGCCAAAGAACTGTTCTAAAGAATCTTCCTCATTTTGTGGCTGTTTGGGTAGCACATCACAGCTTGCTTCTCTAGACTCATCATTGCTTTCACAGCCCTGATGAGGCTTATGATTGCTTTAATACAGCAGATCCTTGGGTAAGCCCAGTGGTACTATCTGAGGCTTTCATTAGGGATGATACAGCTAAAAATAGCAGGCGTGCTCAGAACCTGTGGTGATCAACTGTATCCCTTCTACACTGAATAATACTTTTTTTTTCTCAAAGCATGCTTTAACTGTGGAGGTTTTTTACAGCATTTTACTCTAATGGAAAATTCATAGCCTTTATCTTTCCTTTTGTCATGCTTAAACTTAGGGTAGCAGCAGAAGGACTGAGCAGCAGCAAGAGCTGAGCTAAGAACATCATCCTCTGCAAGAAAAATCATGGATTAAGTTGCTTCTAGGGAGAACTATTTACAACTCAGTCTTGAAATAAAAAAGATGAGGAATAGTATCCCTTAGCAACCCTGACAAAATCCTTGCTTTATAGCAAGAAATAAATTGTTTTATTGCATACAATCATGTTCAGTCCTCAAACCAGAGAGAATTCAAAGCTTGTATGGTCCAGAATGGTGTATTTGAGCCCTCCTCATAGCACCTTTGCAGAATTAGCTTTCTCAAAACTTGTAAAATGTCAATCTGTGTCATTGAAGAAGGAGCAAATTCACCCAAGGTGACAGCAGTCCCCTGCAGCATCCCAGCTCCTGGCCCCTTCCCTCCCTCCTCCCCACCCCAGGTGCTTCAGGAGTTACCCTTCTTCCCAAAGCAGCCCACCTTTCAGCATGGGAAACTGAAAATTCAAGCATGGAAAATCACCAGGTTCCCGATCCTTTCTCCTGCAAACTCATTTCTGCTTCTGGGATATTCTAACCTGACATAAGTAACAGTAGAAAGAAAGGGCATGAATAGAAAATTACTATCCTTATACATTTGTTTTGGCTTTCTCTAACATCCAGGTGGGTGTTTCAAAGGTAGGTAATTGGCACTGCAGAAGGTAGAATGGGAGTCAGTGGAATAACCCTGGAAATGTATTTTGGTTTGATCATTGTGAAATTGCTTTCCAGCAGCACCTGCAAGATAACATGGATAGAATGGAACAAATTAATTGGACTTAATTTTAATATTTAATAGGAAATCCTCATGAGTGGAATCCCAGGGGAAAAAAGTCAAAGTTTAATTGCTTTCTGCATTTTTGCACACACACACCTACACAGGAACAACTTGCACAGATTTCCTTTGCAATTTCAGGGCTTCAGTGCTCTCTCTGTTTCTGGAAACCTTAGCTGGTGGTCTGTGGTCATCCAAACCCTTCAGCACAGCAAGCTCTCACACCAGCATTGCAGGCAGCTGGAGAAATGCCCTGGTACCTTCTGGACACCCACGAGCAGGGCTTTGTGTGGCTAAGCCAGAAGTTTATTTTATAGGCACAACTAAACCCAGAGGTTTAATGGTTTCTTCGTTCATGTGGCAGTTACCATAACATTTGTCCTTAACAAAGTATAGATTCAGGTAACAGAAAGTACAGCTGAAAAGATAAAATCCAAAGTAGACAGCATTTTTGCCCATTTTCTAAAACCAGAAATGAAGAGAGTTTGAACAGCTCCAGTCATTGTTCTTGCCTGCTCACACCCAGGACAGAAGCTGCCAGACCAAAAGCTCCACATAGCCCTGATGTGTCTGGAGACACTGATTGTCATATTAACTCCTTCCTCAATTAACATGCAAAACCATCAGGGGTAACAGAAGACTTTCTGTACCAATGACCCAGTGGTTTTACGAGTGTTCAGCAGGCACCAGCCTCACGTCTATAATGCAGGACTGTTTGGTTCCAGCCCTGGCTTATACTGTTCCCCAAATGCCTGTTTATTACAGGATGTGGGAATGATGGGACATACAGACATCTGTGTTAACCTCACTATGTTCCCTGTCTGAGTCCTGCCCTAATTAAATTTAGGAGCCTGCTAATTTCTCCATGGACCAGTTTGCAGCACAGACAGCGAGTTCTCTGCTGAGATAATGAAACTGTTATAATCTGCAGGACATGTTTTCCTGGGCAGCAGAGCTTATACTCAGGGTTAAAAAAAGAGCTGGAAAAGCTTGAGTTTTAACCATGTTCCTAAGACAGTAACCAGTATTTTTGCAGCTCCCTGGGAATTCCCACCATGTCACGGACCACGTGGGGAATCACATTGCGCTGCCACATCTCTAAAGCTTAAAAATGTTGAAGTTTGCTGTAATTTGCAACATGCTGTACTGCAGAGTCCTCTAGAAGTCAACTTGACATATTTGTTATCAGTAGTCGGTGCTTTTGTTTTTCTCAGTGAGCAGAAGGAGAAGCCAGCAACCCCACTGTGCTGAGACGGGGCTGGAGGATAACAGGGCTCAGCCTCCATCCTCCCACCCGGCCTGCAGGGAGGGCTAATGCTGCTCTCAGCGTTTGTCTGACGTTCACTGGGAGGTGCTGAGGGATTATTATCTTTATTTATTGAGGCCCCATCATGACTTGGATCACTCCTTAACAAGGTCACCATAATCACATTGCAATCAGGCTGCCCTTTCCCTTCCCAGTCCTGTAATTAGTGTTTGCCCTTGTAACTGGAAGATTAACCACATGACCTATTATTAACCTCTCTCCACCTATTATGATCTCTTTGGTGTTCCTTTTTAATGCAGATACTGTTGAAACATGGGCTGTTTTAATTATATTGTATTAGCATGGGAGAGATTCTCACACATGTGGGGAATGTGCAGATTATAGATTTAATGATAACTGCAAGTACCAGAAAGTGTAAGTGTTGTATAATTAGAGAGATATTCCAGTGCAACAACACGCAGCTCTCACTTGGTACTCACTGCAAACCCACATGGCTCCCCAGGACAAACTGGTGTAGATACATTCTCTGTCCCACGGAGTCCCACTCCAGGCAGCCCAGTTCTGACACTGACAGTCAAATGCCAGAGGTGACACCCCCATATCTTCATCCTGTGTGGTTTTCAGCTCTCAGTGAACACCCCTCTGTTGAAGGGCCTTCACGCACTGCCCCAGTGCTTGTTCTGCATCTCCACCAAGGCCTGGGGTTGCCCAGGAAACACTTGGTCTGGCCAAGGGCAAGATGAAAAAGTAACAAAACGTAAGAGCAAGGATACTGATGTCTGCAATTGCATTACAGTTATCAAAACTGCTACAGTTATTACACCTTTTTAATGACTCTGAACCAACTCACAGCCTCCTGTGAGATTTATCCCATGAACCTAATTGAACAAATCACAAATAACCATTGCAAACAGAGCACTAGTGACCAATGGATTGCATCACTATTTTAGGACTAAGAGTTCTGAGCCAGCAGGTCTTTCACACAGCTGTGAGAAGTCCCTTGGTTTTGGGGTTAAAAAGGGCTTAAAAGAGAAGCAACTGTAAAAATGGTTTTGAGGATAGTGCACCTCAAAAAAAATCTGACATTTACTCACAGTTAAAACAAGCGAAGTGAGTGGTATAAATGTTATTCTGAATTATTCATCCAGTTTGGAGTGTTCATTGGGAAGGTACTCTCATACCATTCTGTGAGCTGCTGAAATGCCATTTACCCTCTCCAGTGCCAAGGTCGTGCCCTGTGTGTATGTACATGTCTATCTCTCCTGCTCCCTGCACCATGTTCATCAGATCTCCTCATGCCAGGTCATCAGGTAAGAAGAGTGCTTCTCCTCAGAAATTTTTTGCTCTCCAAGTTTTACTGAAATGGTCAGAGAAGCAGTGTGTGAATATGGAGGGCACACAGATGAACACAGAGTTCCCACTAGCTGCTGGGGAGCAGAGGAGGAAATTGGGAGCAGCACTTAATAGTTGGCTGCATTGTAGAAAATATTTTCTCCTCATGGAAATACTTCCTCGCCAGCAATCTGATGTTGTTATTTCTCCTCTTCATTCATGGTGCCACAATTAGAAGTGTACACGGGACATTAGATGTCTAGCCCACAGTTATGCCCAAACTAGCTGAATGAAAACTTCTCCTGGCTGGTGAGGATGCCATGACTGCATCTGTGCTTGCTCCATCTGCAGAGCCACCTGGAAACTGTGAGAAACCTGGGATCCAACGCACCTGACTGACACTCTGTGCTAGTCCTGCAAGTGAAGAAGGGTGTATGATTTCAGCCTGTAAAATTTAATCAGACACAGCAGAACTATTGGAGTTCCTCACTGTGCCTCTAACTCAGCAGCAGATGAAGTGACTCATGTCCGTGTCAGGTCCCAATCACTGGGGTTGTGTTTGCCCTGTGTCCATTTGCTGATCAACCCTAAGCCAGTCCAGAACTTGATTCAAATCCTACCCATCTCAGAGTCTTTCCTCTTGGACTGGGGCCCGTGAGCACAGATGTTCAGGCTCATCCTCTGTGAACTCCCCGTGAGCCACAGAGGATCCAACAGCAAAGCCTCCAGCGACATCCAAGGGCTTCCAGTGCTCCTGGTGGTCTTGGACTTCAATATGCAGGATATATTGTGGGGGCAGCTGCAGCAGACATATGAATGGAGGCTGAATTTGGGGATATTCTGCCCCAAAAAGGCAAAATAAAATGAGATAGTGACCAGCTTGGTAGGATGCCATCTTTTCACTTGTGTTAATACAAAGAAGTAACAAGTTTAAGCAGTATTTTAATCTAACAGCTTTCATAATGAGTAAAAACCCCTAAATGACTTTGCATTTGTTGACAAAATTATCTCTATAAACTGATCTCATAAATCCAACACTCTAAAAAGTGCTTACAACACTTTATGTTTTATCCCTATTACAATTTGCTGTAATCACAACAGAAAAAGATTTAAAGCTGTCTAAAATTCACAAACAGGTGGAAAGGAGGATTTTTATGATTTATAGTGTAATCTTCTTTCCTCAGCTTTTTGGGATATCAAAAGTGATAGTTTAATCACACATCTATCTATGCCAGGAAATAAAGGAAAGACACATGTGAGATGAAGGGGGAATTAAATTCAAGCAGCAATTCTGTGTGGTCTGGCAATTGGAAGAAAATCATCCGTGTTTGCAGCTAATTCAAATTCACTTACCATAGGATGCTTCTTAAAATATTTCATTTTCTACTTAATTTGGCTGCAGTGAGTCTGAACAGTACTAACTGATTCTCATTTTTCAGCTGCACACAAATGTTTGAATGCTGTCATTTTCTGATCTACAAGGCCAAGGAAAGACCTTGCAGAGAGACCTGACAGTGTTGCTGAGATCTCTTTGCCGTTAGAGTTTTGCTCTCAGGCGAAGTTCCGGTGGTGCCTTCCTAAATGTCCTGGAGGAAAAGCTGGAAGAACCATTCTGTATTTTCATGTCAAGAAAAATGGTGAAGTCAGGTATTTCCCATGTCCAAAATCATGTGCATAATGAGTTTCCCCTGTGCTGTTGAAGGAATAAAGTATCTTGAGATTTACAAGTCAACACCGGCATGAATTACCTGGGAATGTTGGTGTACCCCTCCAATTTCTCAAGCTTGGCTGAGAAACTATAAGAGACCCAGCCAGATATTCAATGGGCACAGAGCTGAGGACAGAAATACCTGCCTGGGGGCTGAAATAAGTACAGTCATTAACGTTCAGAATCCATTTGATAGGGAGAAGCCACAATAAACTCCAACATTAAGAAACCACTGAGGGTATATGCCTTGTAAAGGGTAAAAAACACTCCACAGGATGTTCCTTAGGGTTTCTCTTAATCCTGTCTAAGGGGCACAACTTTCTAACATGGGCCTGACCCACAACTGCTTCCCTATCACCTGTGGCAATATATTTTTCCATGCTGCACACATCTAGCAGGACAGTGGATGACACCTGATACACATGGGCTAAGTCTTCTGTTTTGCAGTATGATGGCAGCAAGTACTGGAGCTCACTGGTAGTAGAACAGGGTGATTTTTTTGCAGGCTTATGGTTGAGACTGAAGGCAACCAGCAAACTTTCTAAAGTCCTAAGGGAATGTGTTTTATTAGTGTGGAAGGATGTACTGGGCTGTAACTTTCCTCATTGCTGTCACAATGCAAAGAGAAAGGGAGTGGAGCAGGAGCATTTACACAAAGTTCCTCATGAAATACTGAAGGAACCATGTTTTTAAGCCATTGGTCCATCCTGATAGGCAGACAGCCATAGCCCTCGGTCTCCTTAAAGTTAGTCATCCCTGGTTTGCAATGATAAAATTTTGTTCAAGCCCATCTCTGCACAGTTCCTACACTGCCTTACCTGAGATGTTTCCACTGTAGCCCCTTGGCAGCCAATTGCCCTGGCTCCTGCTGAGCATGGAGGCAAATGCTCGTTCTTGCCCCTTGCTCACCTCCATCCCTGGGACTCCCTGCGGCTTCACAGCATCAAATCTACCTCCCACTGCCACAGCCATGGGCTGTGCTCTCTTTTCAACACCAGGAGAATGCCACTTGCACTGGTCTCGGAGGATCAGAGATACTGGGTGTGTTACTGTTGCCTGCCATGCTCTGAGGTGATTTTTCTAAACTTGTTCTGATTATTCACAAACCACGTGCTCACGTCTTTTGCATGCAGTGGTTTATTTCTTCTGCTTAATGGAAGCTGATGCTTAACATGGAGAAGGGCCCTTTCTTTTTTGTGAATCATACAGCGTGTTCGAGACACAATTTGCCTGTGAGAAATCCTGGAGTTAATGTGACCTGACAACAGAAAGTTTGGTTCTTTATGCCTAGCTCCCAAAAATTTGTGAACATGAAAGCTACAATTTATGACTAGTGTTGGTGCAATCCAGCTTTTGAGGAAAAAAAAATCAATTTGTTGATTTACACAGACAACTCTAATTTATGTATTATCAAAGTAAGATGTTTCAGAGCTGGAAAAAGTTTGGTGCTGCACAGAGAGAGCACTTTCCAGACCTATGGCACTATTTCAGTGACAAAGAAGGGAGTGACATGAGCAGGCTGTAATTTCCCCACAGAACCTGTGTGGGAGTTCAGCTGCGTGCATGCGTCTGTGTGTGTGAGAAAGAGAAAGGGACAGGCAGAGAGAGGAAGAAACTTGCTACATTAGGCATTAATTTCAATGCATGTAGGCAGAGAACAAGCCAGAATTTTCTCTCTTGGGGGATCTGAATGAGGTCCTAATTTCACGTCAAGGTGCTTATGTAGCAGTGGTTCAAATGAATTTCCAGTTTGCACAACTGCCCACTGCTTTAATTATGGCCATGCTAAAACCACAACACTCACTTTCGTGATTTGGTCCACTTATGGCTCTGAATGGCTTAGGATAGTAGAAGCTTGTATTGTAATCATTCACCCCAAATTTGACCCAAGTCCTTTTTTTCTGACTCCTTCTTTTCACTCATACCAGAAAACTTGCAGCCCATACAAGCAGACAGACAAGCAAAACCCCAAACAATCTTCCACCCCTCAATAGACTAGAAGATATATTTGTTTTACCTCTTGCCAGGCAAGAAGAGGAATCTTAGGAGGGCATCAAATCCCTTAACATGTCAGGCCTGGCTCTTTCTCCATGGGTGACAGGAAGGTTTAGAGTCAGTCACCACCTTCTCTTGAAAACAGAGCTATTCCTGAGAAGTGTTGAGCAGCATGTGGCAGCATGCCAGAGAGGAAGCCTGCTGAGACTCTCTCTAGTCACCCCTTCTGGTTGCCAAAACCTGGGACAGTGAGAGGAAACCCACAGAGGAATGAGATGCACTCCTGGCAGGTGGCAGTGGCTCACCTCTACTCCTGACAGTTCAGCACTCAGCCCAACAGGCTTCTAAAATCCCAGTTATAGGGGAGTTTGCAGAAGGGCTCTCCGATGCCTTAAGGAGCTGGCAAGGTTTCCAAACTTGTCAGAATTTAGTGGGATCTGGCTCTGAAGATGGGGCCTCAGAAATACTGCAAATTAGAGATGTTTCTTTAGAAAGCCCATATGTTGCTCCAGAGGATGAGGCTGAGGCTGTGGCTCTGCTGTGTCCAGCCCAGCTGCCCTGCTCTGGGCACAGCCCTCCCACTGGGCAGCTCCAGTTTGTGTCCCACAAGCAGCAACTTCTGCTCCAAATCTTCTCTGCCTCTCCAACACATCGAGTGTTCCCAAGCTCTCCTGTCAAGCCCCATTAAATTGTACAAGGGGCTTGACTTTTATGCAAATTGTCATAATTATATCCGCAGCCTCTGAACTAAAAAAACCCAATCCCCATCCGAAGCTTTCAACCTGACATCTTCTCTTGAAATGACAGATCCTCCATGTGCCATGTATCTAACACCCCAGCTGTATCTCTGTACAGCTCTGTCACCTCCTCTCAGGCTCACAAGACCCAGAGCCTGGTACTTTCACAGTTATCATTTTGCCAACCCCCATCTCCAATGCTATCTCAACCACGGGGCCATGCTGATTATTTCTTTGATTCTGCTGCATGCTCAAAACCACTTGCTGTTTTCTCTCTTGCTGTTTCTGATCTGGCATCAAAGCATCAGCTTTGAGAAGTGTGCTTAGATGTACACTTAATATGTAGTATCCTGAAAGTAGATGATTTTCTGGGTCAAAGTCCCCTTCATCAAGACTATTCTTAAACAGTGTTTCTGAATGAATGGGGCACTTAAATGTTCGACTTCCTAAATGCTTCTCCAGGGCAAATTAAGACAGTTTTGTGTCTTGCACCTTGAAGGTGACAACAGTTGCTACAGTTTAGTAGCTCCACTCCTATTTTTGGAGAGGGCGAAACAAAATGGGTTCAGAAAGGAGGAGTTTCCTTATTCTCCAGAAGCGAAAACACTTGCTGTCATAGCCTGCATCACTTACATCAAGTAGCCCTGGCCTATTCTGGTTCATCCACTTCTGAGCCACCCCAAAATGCCCATACACATCTGCACCTATTTGTGTGTGATTATACACACAGGAAAGATTTATCCCTGTAGCATCTCAATCCTAGTCTCCTTTACAAGGGAAAAAGTAGGGCAGAGTTATGTTTTTCGTCATGATCATGAAGGGAATCCACAGACCATAGACTGAAGGATTATCTCCAGCCTGCTCCTTCTGAGCTACCCCACTACTTTGTTTCTAACAGGTTTTCCTAGGGATGCTGAGTGTTTCATGATATCAACACACAAAAATCTTCCATGGCACGTTTTCTGCCTTCATGGTGATTGTGTGTTTACCACCTCTTGCCAGTATTCTCTTTTTTCTCTATTTTCTTCACCAACATTACTTTTTAAAAGGTGCCAGATGTTTCTTCACCCTTAAAAGTCACCTCAAATGCAATCAAGCCATAGCCCCAGATGACTTACAATTCTCAATCATTTTCCTGAAATCCCAGTATAAGACAGTGCTGGGAGGGAAGACGGACTGCCTCAGTTTCTTCAAGAACCAGTGTCAAAACAATCCTGTCAGCCCAAGGCGCTAAATACGTTAATTACTCTTTCTTAATTTCAAGAGACAAAACTTCAATTGTAATAACAGAAACATCCATCAGAAAAGGCATCATTGCCACATGATTAGCAGCTGCCCTGACACAACTCTGAGTACCATGTATTTGCAGGACTATATTTTAAAAACCTCGTCAGAGGGAAATGAGTGAAGACAGTGAGAGGAATATTTAGTGCCTTTCCTATTGCCGCAGGGCTGGTATGGAAATTAGGGACTCTTCCTGGCATGATAGCCCACACTGTTTATGGGATTAGAGCAATGAATGTCTGGCTTAGCCAGTATGATTCTCAGAAGATTCTCAAAAATTCTGCCCCTAAAACCACCATTTCAGCCTCTCTAATTACAGAAGCAGGCTGTGCAGACATAGGTCAGCTATTCAGATTGTCAGAGCTGAGTGTTATAAGTGGTGACACAAAAGCAGAGCAAATTTTGTACTAGAAGAGTTTCAAAGATCCATACGCATAGAAACAGACATTTTTATCACTGGCATAATAAGACTATTTATATTTCCCCCTGGAGAAGCTCTGTGCATGGTCGTATATCCCTCTGCTTCAAAATTAGATCTGTACAAAACTATTCCAGGGGTTGAAGACAGATCCAGTCCCTACTATGCTCTAAATTTTAAATTTTTTTTCTACTGTATAGAGATACTTTAGCAAAATTCAGGCTTAGTTACTCTAGGAACCATTGGCCAAACTTCTTGGTAATTCTGCTCCCTGCTACAGAGGAGTCTTGTAGCTGCACTTTCCCCAGCCAACCACCAACCTGAAATATCCTCAGGCATCCCTGTCAGAAAGGTCTAAGCAGTCGCTAAGTGAGGCCCCGGAGGCATTTCAAGAGGGACCTTCTGAAACTCTGACACTTGACATGATTGACTTTGCACGTTTAGACCACTGTGATCCCCACCCATCTGCCCTACCATAACGCAACTGCGTCTGCATTTTTGAGGTCAAACGATTTAATTCCCAACATGAACATTGCCACATTTGGAAGGGAGCATTCCCCTTGCATCACCATTGAAACATCATTTTTTGAAACACATGCCCAGCGGGTGGTGAAAAAGATGCCACAGATGTGTAACAGGGCAAGTAATCCAGAAATTAACACTGCAGTCCCTCAGCTCCATGACTGTGGTGAACTCTGTGCAGAAAACACAGGCAAAAGAGCAAACAGGATTGCTGGCCTGGGGCTGAAAATACCAGGATTCAGTTTTCTCCATTAAAATGAAGTTGTCTTACTGTTGTACCTCACTGACATTTACAGTAAACCTGATTGTTTGTAAGACATCCCTATACACTACACTGAAAGGAATGTCTCAGATCATTATCAAAACTTTGGGAATGAATGCAATTCATTTCAGTGCCAACCTGAGTGGGGAGATGAACAATTATTTAATACTCTTGATAAATCTCCAAGTAAAAAAAAATTACTAATCATCAGTTATGGGCACGTATATAAGAGCTAAGTGTTTCAAGCGTTGCAGGAATTTGTAGTTAATATGCCCAGGCTGATTAAATGCGGCAAAGGCGGCCCTGGCTGAACTCTCTGCAGCCAGAGAAGGATGTGAAGGATGGGAGTTTGTAATAATATGAGTAAAATTCTAATCAAAGTCCTGTCTGAACAGAATCCTTCAATAACTTGCACAGTGGTCTGGCACAACACTGTTTAACACTGGAGAAGATTTCTGAGCCAGTGTTGTGGACCATTCTACCAGAGTAGCTAAATCTGAGAGATGATGGTCAAAAGGGCTTTTTCCTGCTCTTGCCCATCATCTCCCTTTGGCCTGTGGGCCCTGTTTCACTCACACGACCTGTGCAAGTAGTTTTGGACCTCATAACTGAGCAGTGGTTGGTTGTTATTAAAGCAGAGCTTTAACAGTCATTGCATAGAATCTAGGGGAGCAGGCCAGCAAGTCACCCTCGAGACACATTTGTCATGTGAGAAAGGGGACAGGACGTGGGTCCTGGAAAGGAGTCTGTTTGAAGGAAGGCTCTCAGCCATGAGATCCATCCCTTTCTCCTCAGCAAGGTACTAACTTCAGCTGCAGGGGAGTGCAGCTCCCCAGCGCTGTGGCTTGAGGTCCACAGAGGTGCAGCCCTGGTAAAACCTCATTTAATGCAGGGGAGAGTGAGGCACCAGTGTTGTATCACATTGCACCACCCTCAGCACTCCTGAATCCCACAGCTCAGACCTGGGTGGAGGGCATCAGTGAACCTCTCAGCCTGTGCCAGTGCTAGAGACCAAGCACAGCTCTACATTCCAAACATTTCAGGAAAGATCTCCCTCTGGAAGACAAGCTGTCAATGTAACCAAATAGCCTTGCCGAAAAGGGTCTGAGGGAGCTCCTTTTCTCTCTGCCATGGGGAAAGTTAGGGTGATTAGGAAGGTCACTTCAACCATTAAAGATCTCCACATCTATAGCATCCCAGGCACGCATCTGAAACCTAGGACCTTGCTTTCTCTCAGTAACTGACAGAGATAAGTGTGTGTTAATCATCTGTGCCTGTAAAAATCCTTTCTTTGCTGAAAGCCGGAAGCCTTTTCTCTCTTGCTGTTTCATTAGATTTTAAAACTCAACCAGCTTTGAAACTGTCTGCTGGGACACAGATTTGTGAGCTTCCCACTAACAGGGGGCCGCCCTCTTTGCATCAGTGTTAAGTGGGGATTGAATGCATCTTTTTTCTTAGAGTGACAAGATTTTTCAGTCTCTGCAGGCTGTGATTTCGTATGGGTCCTCACACAGCCATTGCCCCTCCTGTCACACTGACAGACCAGGATCAGCTTCCCAGGAGGACAGTGGGCGATGGCCTTGAAAGATCCTAGCCTTGGGTGTGTTATCAAAGAGCTGGAAAAGTGAAACAAATGGCAGAGACTTGTAGCAGAACAGAAGTTTCCCTGCTCCAGGCTCAGTCTCACACCCGATGAAGTACACAGCGGCTCCTGACCGAACCCAGTGGGAAGAGGTGTTTTTCCCCAATATCTGCCATGATCAATGAGGAACCTGAGCAGAGCGCCTGCAGGAAGCAGAGCAGCCACCGCTGAACTGGCCTGCAAAGAGCTGCTGGCTTTTATATGGGCTCAGCAAGGTCGTTGATCACTGCGGCAGATGCCGGCTGCTTTCTGCAGCAAGGAAAAGAAATTAAAAGTAGGTGAAGAAAGACCTTTTTGTTCAGCTGGAAGATAAGTGATAGATCAAAATGTTTGCAATATTAGCATATCACTGCATCTCAGACACACATGTGGGTTCCTGCAGCTTAACACATGGCAGAGTTGTCACCTGAGCTGTGGTGACTGTGCTGGCGGACGATTGCCAAGAGAAAAGCGTGGTCTCAGAGTTAATTATTGTGAGCGATCTGTGGTAGCTCTCTGCCATTGCCCCAGTGCCAAGCTCTTGTCCAAGCTCTAGAGCTGGCTGGGGACAGCAGCTATCCTGGAGAGGTGGAGTTGCTTTCCAGAACAGTCTTCTAGTGGACTCAAGGGGGTTTTAAGCTCACAACAGTAAAAATTGCCATTCCTGGAATATTAATTTTTTTTTTCCAGTGTTGAGGCTATGTAGAGGATGCTTACATATTGAATAGAGCCACAACATGCTCACTGCTGCACAGGAAAAAGAGGGAGCAAGAAGCAGTCCCTGCCTACTATGACCAATTTCTACCATGAGAATGCTGCTTATCTTATTCCACTCATGAGGAAACCGAGCACTACATCAGGTCAACAGCTGCAGAGATGAAGGTGAGTTCAGAGCAAACGATGGAGACAAACCCAAACACCATGTGCCTTCTCCAGTCAAGATGCACCTGCACGTTCAGCAACAAGTCCCCGGTGTCACCTCCGGAGGTGTCAAGGCTGTTGGGAAAACAAACACTGTCCACACCACCAATTCCAGTGAGACAGGCCCTTGCTGGACTTGCACTGACCTTCTCCAACTTCTCTCACAAGGAGTGAGCAGAAGAAACCAGCTTCTCTTTCACATTCGTGTGCTGTTTTCTTAGCTTTTTGAATTCAAGGTATTAAAAGATGACCAGATCCATGCAGCTGGCTGGAGCCAGTAGAAAAGGAAACACCATCTGGACAGCTGCTTCTCCATGGGGTGGTCTGTGCCCATATGGCATCCTCTGATGTGCACCAAGGGGATGCCATCACAGTAGTTATTTACCACACTGTAACGGGGATGCAAATAAAAATGTCCTTGTTCACAAGTAACTGCCCTGTAACTGATCCCAAGGCTGAACTCCTTCCATTTTAAAGCCATTTAGCCAAAAGCTTTGCTATCAAAATTGTTATCAGTGTTACCTCACCTGGAACATCACATTTGTGTGCATTTTTTCTTTGTGTGTGTGGGTATGGGCATTAAAAAAATCCTCAAGACAGCAGATAACTAGGATTTTCAGATATGTCTCCACCCCATAAGTCTGTTTATTGCAGAGCAGGAAAAAGGGATCTCTGACTCCTCATGATACACCTGAGCTAACTCCAAGCCTCTGCTGCAATCAGCACAACTGAGCATGGGCTCATGACTGATTTATTTCCCTATCTTTGTGGGCAGCTGGTGACCATGCTCTGTCCTGCATGGACCCACTGCCCGCTGGGTTTGGGTGTGTACTCACCTGAGCTGAGCTTGTCTGTGCTCACCTGAACTGCAGTCACAGCAGTAACAACCTTGCAGAACCTCTCATTCCTTAGCTGAGTGCCAGCCTGTTAAACTCATCAAAATAAATAGTATTTGTACATAGAATGCACATCTATGCACAAAACAGGTTGTCTGGGGAATGCAAGCTTTGGAGTTTAGCGAGTTGAGCTGTTACTCAGGGAGCACGTACAGACCTTGCAAAATTATGCATCCTGTAAATGCATCAAAGTGGCCAGAAAAGGGAAAAACAGCTGTGCATGTTTTTCTCTCTCCTCCTCTCACTTTGGGACTAAGCCTATAAAATAATAATGTGCCTTTCCAGTATTATCATTTGTCTTGATTTTCTGTAGAGAATTGCATAACAGCAATAGCTCTATTAGCATTCAACACTCAGTTCTTTGCTTTGTGCTTTCTCCCTTATTCCTTTTGCTTAATAAAATAATGAATTTTGCATTTGATAGATGCCTGACAGCTCAGGAGACTGGGCTGTCCTCTTTTTAGCCATTGAATAGGAAAACTTGGAACTCGTCCGTGTGACAGTCCCTTTGCAAATACGCCAGCTCTGTCCACACATTAGGGAGAATTCAGGCAAATTCAGATCACACTAAGCCAGTGATGCTGATGGGGAGCCTAATAGAGCAAGAGGGACTGAAAGCTGTCATTGCCAGGGGGAATTAGTTACCAGATAGTCCCATTTGCAATTCCTAGGATGTGAATAAGTTGAAAAGTGCTGTGTGTAAGGGCTGCATGTGCAGGTCAGAGCATTGCACTAGGGAACTATACCTGGGGCTGCAACGTATCTCAGCTATTAAAGTAAACAATACTTCCTCACCTGCATTTTTGATAATTTCCCTTTTCTGCCCTGCAGGGGAAAACTCTCAGGAGTCTGGAAGATCAGAACAGAAAGAGGCAACATTTCCCCTGCCATGAATCAGCAGGGGATTCGGGTGCCAGGGATGTAGGTCCAGCTGTCCAGAGCAGCAGCTGCAGCAGAAACCAGCAAAGGCTCCATTTAATCCAGTTCCACTGTTGTAAATGTCACAGATGGGTCAGAAACGCTGCTCCAAGAGCATGAAATCTAGCGAGGATTTGTGCCCCTCCCTCCTCCTTCAGGTAATGTTATGGCATAAAATATTTTTATTTGTAGAGCTGAGAGAGAAGAAAGGCAAACTCTCAACATCTTTTCGAGGGAATGGTGGTGTTTATTGAACTTTCTGAACGCAGCCACTAGATGCCCCTGTTCTCTGATGACTGCTCCAGAGTGGGGCATCTGCCGGGATGCAGCAACCAGGGCCAGAACTTGGGGCTCACACTATAGAGAAATCCTGGCTGCTTCAGCCTCCTCTTCCCTAATGACCTTACAGTTAGTTAAGACTGTTGTTCTAGATGTGGAATTCAGGAGAGACAGTGCTGGTCGCTAACAGGGATGGTGTCATCCATCTGCTTTTCCTACCCCGTTTTTGTGGTGGCTCTGGAGGAGATGACATAAAGCTGAGCCACCAGTGGCTGTGCACGTGGGCATGGCCACCTGTACCTGCAGGCCCTGTCCCTGTGACCACACAGCTCACTGCAGTGCCCAAGCCCTGGAGCAGCACTCTCAGCCCCCACTGCCCCTTGGGGGTGAATCAATCCAAAGCAGAAGAGTGAATCTTCTGGCAAAGCCATTAAACCAAGCAGAAACATTTCCCAAATTAACCCCGAAGTGTTTCCTTGTGTACAGGTCCAGCAAGGAGATGGATTCAAACGGGAATTTGGCACTTGGTCAGCATGAGGGAGCTTTTGTGGCTGCTGAAATAGTGGCGCATCCAGAAGAGTAATGCTTGCACCATGTCCTTCCAGCCCCACAGAAGGTAAGCACCCACAGTCAGCGTAGAAAATCATATTTGCTCCATCTGAAGTGATCTCTCCCCCAAAACAAACTTGGCTTAAGTAAGGATTTGAGAATCTCTTAGGATGAGCAAATGTTCCTGCTTCAGTGATTCCTTGGCCAGGCTTTACGGGGTTTGCAAAGTCCACTTACCAAAGACCATACTAGGCCCTAAGGTAACAGTGTGTGATAAATATTGCAGTCAGATACCCAACTCAGAACTCCTGTAAAACACAGAGCAGTGATTTATGGATTTGGAGTAACAAGTCCTTGTTTGTGTCTGGGCATTCAGTCTCAGGAACACGGGAAATGTTAAGAGATCTCCTTGCTTGAGCTTTTTTCTTAACGAGGTGAGCAAAGCAATGGGAAACCTTCAGAAGAGAAAAAAGAGTGGCCTCTCAGGATGAGAGCATCTATAAGGGGCTTCTGCTGCCTAGTTCTTCCTGTTTCCAAGAGTAAGATGCCTAATTAGCACTCCTGAACGTGATGTGGGCTCAGAGCTTTGAGTCATCTGGGAAGAAGTACTTTTTTAGTTGTCACTGCTGGAGAAGGTAAGAGCAGATCAGAGGAAGAAGCACTAGAAATCCTAGTGACCTACTATCACAAAAATTACTGGTATCTAAAATACCTTTGCAGATACTTAGAAACTAGTAGTTACTCCATCTGCCACCCACTGAAATGGAAAGATTCCTCCTGCTTCCCTTCAGAAGCTCTGGATTAGGATGTAAAACTCAATGACACTACTACTTGCAGCATCCTGCTGCTAGTACCTATTAGTGAGGTTTGATCCACTAGGCTTTGGTTATGAGACCTAAAAGCCTGGTAACCAGCCTTACAACCAGGCAGGTTTATGGAGATGTATCCCACAGCATGTAGCACAGGCAGCCCTGGGGTTGGTCTTCCTCTAGACTGACACTGTGCAGGGCAAGACACTTCCCTGGAAGCCACACATCATCTGCCATTTTTTTATAAATTAGAAAAAAAAAAAGTCTTAAATACACAAAAGCAAATGAAGCCTGGATTAACTGATATCTCTCTTCTCTCACTGATTTCCTTGTGTTTTCCCTTGGGCCCACGCTGCTCTGTAGGATTATGGCATTCCAGAGTCAATGGCATAATGATAACATGACTAAGAAATATGGAGACTCCCCTCTCCACATTAATCCGTGCCAAGAGAATACTGAAGGAAGTAGATAAAGGAGTCACTAACACTGAGTTACATTTTGCTTCTAAGAACTGCCTCCCAGAGGCTGTAGCCATTTTGCAACCTTTTTAATTTTCAGAGAAAATGCCTCCTGTGCCATAATTAAGAGTTTAATATGCCACAGGGTCCTGTTTATCATGATAACGTATTTTGCTAAAGAACAGATAGACTTTTTGTAGGTCCTTTGAATATCTTTCAGCCAGTCCATTAGATGGGGCTGTGATACTGAAGATTTTAATCACTGGTATTTATTATTCAGTTATAATTCATTCATTTTAATAAAAAAGCTGCATATTTCCTTTGTTTCCCAGGCAGCAAGATCTGGTGAGGGATTTCAAAGCATGGAGTAGTTTGGTTATCTTCAGTGTTGGTTAGCTACATGCACAAATTTGCAGGGAGAACATCAGGCCCACCTTTCTCTTCTCCTCTTACAGAAGGCATGGGCATCCAAGGTAAAGACACCTGTAAATGAGGCAAGCAGCAGAAGACATATGGGAAGCAGTCTTTTATCTCATGTGATGATTAATAGCATGTTCCCAGCTGGAATATATGTTTTGAGACCTCTATGCCGTTCTTCAGTAGGGGGAAAAAAAAAAAAGATCTGTGTAATTGTTTTAACAATGGTGTGCAGAGGGCCCTGGAAATGAAGGACATACCATGAGAAGACATGAGATGTTATGGCAAAAAGTCAGATTGCTCTAGTGCCTACTTGATGCAGGAAGATGCAAAGGGCAAAAGTAACTTCCCTGCAAACTGCTTTGCCTCAAGCAAGAGCAAACGCTGTAATTACGTTGAACAGTCAGAGACTGAGTTATTACATACAGTATGTATGTGTGTGAATGTATTTCAATATATAGTGATGGTTCCTGTGACATAAACAGTGCCTAAATCACAGAGATGTCAAGGTTGGAAAAGACCTTTAAGATTACCATATCCAACCACTACCAGCGTCACCACCATGGTCACCACTAACCCATGTCCTCAAGTGCTATATCCAGTAACTTCAAGTGTTTCTTAAACATTTCCAGGAATGGTGATTCCACCACTTCTCTGGGAAGCCTGTTGCTGTGCCTGACAGCCCTTTCCATGAAGAAACCTTTCCCAAATATCTCATCTAAACCATCCCCCGGTGCAACTTGAGGCCATTTCCTCTCGTCCTTTCACTTGTTACCTGGGAGAAGGGGCCGACCCTCACCTTGCTACCACCTTTCAGGCAGTTGTCGAGAGTGATGAGGTTCCCCCAGACCCTTCTTTTCTCCAGGCCACACACCCTCAGCTCCCTCAGATTTGTGCTCCAGAGCCTTCCCCAGCTCTGCTGCACACGGGCAGTGCACAGGCAGCCTTTGGCCCCCCTGTGCCAGCTACCCCAGGATGCTGATCCACACAGCAACAGGCTCCCCTCCTGCTCTGGTGTCGTGGGTTTACCCA
>VZTJ01003995.1:0-45151 GCA_013397795.1 Orthonyx spaldingii
CAGTGGTCTGTCCACTGCTACAAAGGGGAACACGTGTGACCCCATTTTGGGTCCAAACCTTCACAAAGGCGTGCTGGAAGAAATGCTGCCAGCCATGGAAATTGATACTCACAGAAAGGACAAATTCCACATAGTTGGGGGGACAAATGTTTCCTGGACACAAACAGAAGCAGAAAATATAAACTGCAAAAGATGTGTTGAATGAAGCATTCACTGTGGAGTAATTGTCCAGTGCTACTGTGGCTGCTGGTTGTCTTTGTAACTTCAGAGTATTTCTGTTAAGCCTGCAGATAGATATGGACAATATACCTATAGGGTTGGTAAGCTGGCTATCACATAAGATTTTCTCTGATGTGGACTAAATGTCAACAAAATAAGCTTATTCAGTTTATTTTCAGTTTCAATATTTGATAAAGACAAATCAAGAAACCAACTGACAGAGATGTAGTCAAAAGTTTTTTCATCTTAGCTCAAAAAGCTTTCAAAAAGGGAGAAATATTTATGAATGTTTATGAAATGGTGAAGTCATGCTTTTACTTCTTTTTTTTACAATATGTACTTTGCACGTCTCCATAAATTTGAGAATGCCCTTACAGAACAGATGACTAAAAGAGATTTGCACCAAAAGCTCTAGATTTATGCTTACCAATTGCTGAACCCAGCAGCACTGAAAGATTTGCTGTTGTAGTTTGACTTGAATGGTTATGTCAGCTCCCATCAATACAACTAATGTTTGTGCAGTGTGAGCTTCAACAGGAACAAGAACGAAGAACATTCTTTATTGGGGCTATCTGAAAGCCATTCTTGTGGAGCAGGCAAGAAAGAACAGCTGTCACCTCTCACAGAGAACTTCTGTTACTCTGCATCCTTGTAATGGAACAAGGAATTCCTCTGAATTTGCTTCCTGGAGCATAAGCAGTGGCACAGAGACAGAGGGGAATAGGGCAGGAATGGGGGAAGGAATGGGCAGGCACCTTGGCTCTATCTCTGCCAGACCATTGACAATGAGAGATGAATAAAATCACCACTTTCTCAGCTGCTCTTCCCAGGAAAAAGCAGAGGCATTCATCAAGTGTGTGTCAGCTCCATCCTTTTGAAAAAGACACCTGAAAGTGTTGGGTGTTTATGTTATCTGCTGATATGTACATCTGCCTGAGATCCTTGTTTCCATCCCAGTGCACATAGGTGAGATCAAGGTTGAAACCTAACCAGTACAGAATGAGTATGAAATAGGATCAGAGAATGGCTTGGGTTGGAAGGGACCTCAAAGATCATCTATTTCCATCTGATATGTACAGGGATGTCCTCATAGGGACACCTTCCACTATCCCAGGTTACTCCAAGCTTCAGCCTGTCCTTGGACACTTCCAGGGATGGAGCAGCCACAACTTCTCTGGTAAACCTGGGCCAGTGCCTCCCCACCCTCACAGGAAAGAATTTCTTCCTTATATCTAACCTCAACCTGCCCTCTGAGAGTTTTAAACTGTTCCACCTTGTCCTGTCACTGCACGTTCTTGTCAGTCGTCTCTCTCCATCTTTCCTGCAGCTACTGAAGGCTGCAGTTAGGTCACCCCTGATCACCTTGGTGGCCTCCTCTGGACTCGCTCCAGCAGCTCCATGTCCTTCCTGTGCTGGGACACCAGAGCTGGAGGCGGCTCTGCAGGTAGGGTCTCACCAGGGTGGAGCAGAGGGGCAGAATCCCCTCCCTCCCGTGCTGCCCACAGGGCTTTTGCTGCAGCCCAGGACACTTTTGGGGCTTTCTGAGCTGTGAGTCCCCATGGCTGGGTAATGCCCAACCTCTCATCCACCAACACCCCCAAGTCCTTTTCTGCAGGGCTGCTCTTGATCTGTTCCCCCCTCAGCCCAGTTTTACTCTGCTAATCTGAGTTCAGTTTCCTGCTCTGTCGTATTTCCCCAGCCTCTGGCAATTAACATGGTTTAGTTCAGATTTTAGATAATCAATATCCTTAGAAACCACACAGCAATTTTCTCTAGTTACTGTTATGAGCCAAACAACAGGGATGAAACAGTGGCTCCAGCAAGCTGCTCTTGGACAGCAGCTGAGACAAGACTGATGTACGTCTGTATGTCTGATCACCAGTGCCTAGACCCTGTAAAAGGCTCCTCGACTGCAGTGGGAACAGAGAGCATTTCAGAGGATGAAGACTTCTGCGAATTCGTATTAAGATATCATTTATCACTTTCACTATTCACTACTGAGCAAAATGAAAAGCCTAGCAACAAATTTTAACTGATTTCAAAAAGGCACAGATCCAGTTTTCCTCTGAAGTGTTTTACTGACTCTCTACCAGAGTAGGCTTGCTGATTCTTTACTGGAATTCACCCAATTAGTGTGCAGAAATTAACACTAATTAGAGAGCTACAGGAGCCTGATCTTGCTGTTGTTCACAGAGCGATCTCTGTTCCATTTAAGCAATGCTACAAGGGGTTCATGTGGAGCTGGAACAGTGTCTCCCAGCTGCAGCACTGTGCAAGTCAAAGGTAGCTGCTCTGTGTACAGCACCTACTTTTGTGAAACATGCTTCTCACTGGACAAGCACACGTATGAATTTCCAGGGACGGATGCAGTATTTGTAATGGCCAGTGAATAATGTAACTTTGTGAAAAGAACACTGGGTTGGATGATGGGACAAACCTGGATGCAGTCCAAAGTTCTCTTTCCAATATGCGTGGTGAACTCTAGGCAAGAGATCATGTCCCCCATATGTCTCAGTGTGCACATGCCAAATTTGCTTTTGAAGAGCTTAGAGAAGCATTTAACTACATATGGAGTAAATATTTTGTATATTGAAATATGGCAAACATATGATGCTTTATACAATTCGAGCTACGAACATTTTTTCCTTCATTTCCAGGAATTATGGATTTGATTGTTGGGGAATTTTTGTTTGTTTCTGGTTTTGTTTGGGTTTGGGTTTGGTTGAGGATTTGGGGGATTTTTGGTTTTTTCTTGTAATTTGGATTACTTTGATTTTCTTTTAAGTTCTGATGGCTAACATCTAAAAATGCAATTCTTTTTCAAACTTCAGCTTAGCATCATCTTAACAATGGTCATTTTGTTTTCATTATGTATAGCTCCTATCTCATAGGTTTTTGTTTTTCTCTCTATAAATCGGAATCACCTAGTTTAATTAGAGACAAAACTTAGAGAGGAAGCCTTTCTCAGAGCAAAGTGATTAAATTATTTGGATTCCTTACATTTGTTCTGCCCTTTAGAAGGAGTGTGTACTATATTAATAAAGACTACGATGCCAGAACGTGCTATAAAGACCTTTTCCTCCCCACAGATGAAGTCCTGCATGAAAAAGTCTGAACTCACTATACAGCCAGTAAGTATGGTTTAGGTATAATTATTTCAAGCTTAGTTGCTTTGCCAGAAAAAAAAAATGTTCCTTGCCTTTAGTACATGTAGTGCCTTAATGCATTTAGAAGTGCTGAAGAACATTCTGCGTTCCTCAGTGCCGGCAGTTTGTACCTGCTGCTGCATCCCACCTGAGCAACAATAAATCAGTCATCTGAAATGTCATCAGTGGGTGGATTAGGAGGTGTTAAAGAAGAGTTCACGCCCTTGCAGGTGTGAGAGCTGCAAAGGAAAGCTCTTCACTGGAGGAGTGGTTTGGCATTGGAACAGCCTGCTCAGGGACACAGCACTTTCAGTTCTGGTTTGGCGGATGTGGCTGTTCAGTCAAAGGGTGGACTTGGTGACCTTGAAGATCTTTTCCAGCCTTAAGGCTTCCATGACTTATTCCACGTGCTTGCCCCATTCTTGTCCTCTTTCCTCACAGTCTCAGGGAGCCACCATTGGAGTTACCTGGTGAGGGTGTTGTGCTGCAGGGTGAGTGCAGGGTGGTTCCAGGCAGCCCTGTCTGTACTGTGCTGTTGTTAGCACTGCTTTGGGAGCTCCCCAGCCCCCGTGCAGCCGTACCTTGTGTGGCTGAGCTAACAGGCTGTGCTAAATCCAGCAGGCAGGGAGCCACGCTGGTGTGGCCGCGTAGCTTCCAGGCTGGAGCTGGGTTGTGATCACCAGGCTGAGCACTGGCAGAGCCAACGGTGGGCTGCCTGCTCCCTTTCATCTGCATTGCTTGTCTTTTGGCAAACTGGGGAAGACAGTAATGGATTAGCAATGCTTGGAAGGTGCTTTTTTCTGAACATGATGCATGGGAAATGCTTATTTCCTCCATCTTCTGCCTTTCAAAATTAAAAAAAAAAAAAGAAAAAAAAAAAAAAGTTCTGCATAATCCTGAAAACTCATGTAAATACATGAAGTAGTTTGCTGTTTATCCATGAGACATCTGATATGCCAGATCTATATAAAGATAAATTGTTATAACAGAAGGGTTGCTTATTATGATCTAAGAGAATAAATGGGGTTAAAAATAAAGGTACAAATTGACATGTGATATGGTTGAAAAACGATGGGCATCTTTTGGCACATAAGCCCTTCATCAGTTTGGATAGCTGTTTCTTTTTCAGATTTGGCAATAACTTTTGTGCCTGAAAATGTCTCTGTTGCTGTAATAATATCAGCTGGTCCAAGATAAAATCACAGTATGAGAATATTCAAAAGTTTCAGTGCAGAATAAGCCTGTCTTCATATACATAATGGCAGCTTGTTTCAACTTAGATACAGCTGGCTGGGGTATTGGACTTCAAGGCTAAGCCAAACAAGTTTATTTGGAATACTGGGAATGCAATTTGTTAGTTTGAACTGCAGAATGAGTTAAGCATAACACACAGAAATTTTGCCTCTTTCCCCTGGTGCCTGGTGCAAGATAAACCAGTTCCATTTTGATCTGAAGATAATGACAAGTTGTGCAGATTTAGGTGAGCACTTCTGTCTTGAATCTGGTGGTATTCTAATTTGCATTAGCCCGGTTCTACTGTGCTCTTATAAATTCTTTCATCTTCAACTTTTCTATTCACTGGATTCCTCATGGAAATGTTGTGTTTTATAGAAGTTTTCAAGAAACAAATGAAGCCTGGATTTTCACCCAGCCTTGATAGGAACATGGTACCTCATTTATGTGAACTGAGCTTGTGCACTTTGCTTGTTCTGCACCCACCTTTGATGTGATCTGAACGTGGCTGAAACCTGCTCATGACAGCACTGCCTGATATTGCTGTGTGTGGGTGAAAAAATGGGTGCAATGGAACGGAACTGATAGGGATCCTTCAGATTTCTTCATATCCATTGGACTGGTGTGAAGTAAACGTGATATCACAAAACAATGCCCTATAGATTGATCTTGGAGACATCACCGGGGGAAGCTCAGCCCTGTTTAACTCCACTGCTTCCTGTGACATTTTCAACAAACATGAACAGTGAAAGGTCTGAGCCACACTTACTTGTTTCTAGGGTTTGTATTGCTGATTGCTCTAGTCATGAGATTTTTTTTCTTAACTCATGTCTGTTAGAAAACTTGCCTAGTTTTCAAAGTTGTCCTTATTAAACAGAGCATATGTGCATCAAATAGTTCATGAACACAGATAACCACCCAATGAAAGGACAGAAAAAGTGGCTGCTTGTTTATCTATAAGAAATTACTGTGGACAATTTTTCTCAAGGAAAATTCACCTTTCATATGAAGAATGAATTATTGTGGTTACACTGGCAAGAGTTTGACTGTTACAGAGTTTTCATGTGGATAGTGAAACTGTTAAATATAGGAGCAAAAGGCCTATAGTTTCAGTCTTACCTGGAATTTCTGGTGACTTCCATGGTGAAGCAGAATGATTGGATTATGGTATGGCTTGTCATGGTTTTCATGTTGTGGAGAGGTTTTTATTGAACCAAGGACATGATGACATTCACAAATCTACCAGCAAGGGCTGTTATGCAGCTCATGGAATAACCACATTAAGGAAGAATTTATAAACTGTCTCACAGAAAAGATCTTGTGGGGGAATCACTCCAAGAGACCTAAAACCAGTGTTCCACCAGATGGACTACAGCAGAAACACCATCTGATCAGAACAATGTAGGCTTTTCTGTACAACTATAAATGTGCATGAACTTGTCTGTCCTGGAATTTTTTTACATCTTTCCCAGTATCTTGTTTAGGAAACTCCTTCCTGATAGATTGCTGTTTCTGCACTTTCTTTTTTCAAAGCTCACTGCTTTGGAAAGCTTAGGGAGAACTTCCTTAGTGGAGCACTTGCAGCAGAGGGGAAAAGAAAATTAACCAGTGAAGTAGGCTGGCTTGGTTTTTTGTTTTGTTCTTTCTCTGTGACTCATGTCACTGTCAATTAAAATTGAATTTCTCTTAAATGTTGACATCCTTCAGACTTTACTTTCTCTTCCAAAGCTCTCTGGACAAACAGTAGAAACTGACCATAGTCTTCGTCAAGGCAGTCCGAGAGCTTTTATCATAAGACTCCAATCTCTGTCCAAAAGCACACTAAAAACTACCCTCACTTTTCTTGAGGTGGATTTATAACAAATTTGTTTTAACTGAAGTGTTTAAACTTGCAACCCACTACTCTTTAAATGTCTTCAATACTACACAAAACAAGTGCAGAAAATTGCCTACCTATCCTTATGATTAAATTTGACTATGCTTAAGTTATTGGACTAAATGAGCTGAATTTAATCTAATCTCTTCAAGTCCCTGGAACTTGTGCTCAAAACATGAGAGTGTTTATCATGCATGATTGTTTCTCCTTTGTAGTGCTCTTCATTACCTCTTGTTGAATTCTGCTTTTTACATGGTCTAAATTCCCTTATAAGTATCAAAATTCATTTCAACATGGCAGAGAAGCAGCAGTAAGAAGTATGTGATTTTTTGGTGATATACAAAGATTTATACAAGTCTTACTTCTTTATAAAACATTAGTGAAATAAATAGAAGACCTTGGAGCTGATACCTTTTCCTGGGCTTACCTAGAACAGAGGCCAGACAAAATTAAGAGAATAAAAAGCAGATATTTATTCAAAGGCCTTCTCAGTACATTCGGGCAGTCAGAGCCCACCCAGGGCTGCATCCAAAATGGACAACCAGTCACGGGGGTTTCTTTTGCTTTATAATTATTGGTCTGTTTGCATATCGGGGTTAGTCCTCCAGTTATAACCTCAGGTGATGAAGTCATCTATCCCAAGCTTGCCCCCCAATTTCTCTGCTGTTTACATTTTTTGGGGCCTAAGACAGTAAGGTGTCCTTGAGTTTCAGGCCTAGAGAGACGTTGTTTTGTCTAAGATGCAAAAACAGTGGCTCCAGAGTTACATGAAAAATAGAAGCTAAAATTCCTAAGGCATCATCATGCAGAAAATAAGACAGCCCAAACCCTTGTTGTTTTGAAGCCTTTTGTATCTGAAAGACTAAACTGTTGTTGCTTCTACTCATGGACATTGAAAGCTCTCCTGTGCTGTCTGCTCCAGCAATCACCTACTCTGAAGCTCCAGCTGACTGCATTTGGCTTCAAGCAGAGCAGTCCCTGGAGCGCTCCCCTTGAAGCAGGAGGTTTCTGGATCCTGTCCCAGGACAGCCCAGCCAGGCTTGTGCAGAGCTCACGGAGCTGTGAAGGCACCAGGGGCTGCAGCCCCCTGCCCACCTGCCAGGGGGGATCACTGCTCTGCTTTGCTTCTTTGGGTTTAGTTTGGCTTTAAATGCTTGAATGTTCAAGGAGACCTTGAACTTAATTTAACCAGACACCAGGCAGTGATTTATTTCTTCTAGAACATGAGATTATTGCTTGAAATTTGAAATGTTTGTGTGGATTTTCAATTCTTCTTGACCTATGCAAAATCCCAATCAGTCACCCAGAGGGGGAAAGGTCCTTTCCTACCTAGAACTGCATGTTGACATCAATTAACCAGTATAAGGACCTTTAACCAGACCACTGTGAAAGTGAATATAATGAATATTCAATACAGTCTAACCTTGCAAAACGTGAGTGGGAAGACCCATAAAGAATTTGCAGTCAGCTTTGTCATCCATCATTTTTTAGATCAACATTGCATGGATCACAGTTCAGTTCATTGCTGTTGTCTGTCTTATCCCTCAAAGTCTCCACTTACAGATACCTACAGATAAATTGGACTCCTCCTGCAATAATTAGTTTTTCTTTTAAGGGCCATGTATTTCCCTTCAGGTTTAAATTGCATGAGGATGGCTGCAACCCCTCTAATGATTGATATCAAGTTCCTCACAGTTGCAGTGGGTTAATAAAGAGTAACATGAGAAAATATAAGCCATGGTTATAAACAGTGAGTGTATTACAAGCTCACCTTCAAGCAATCAACAGGGTACTAAAGAGAAAATATTCACTACTCTGTGCCCTAAGCTGATCTAGGCAGCCTTTTCCTCATTTTACGGTTGTAATTTATTCTGCAAATTATGTCCTTTGGCTAACAAAAAGCAGTGTGAGAGAGGAGGGGAGGTGCCTGCCACGATTCCCTTGTGATCCCTTCTTGGATCCGTTTGTCAGAATGGCAAAGTGCAGCCAGAGCACAGGCTCTTCTGCAAAAGGGGAGATAAACTGAGCATCTGCAGGATTTGCACTGAGATAGATGTCACAAGTTGCCTGGCAGAATTTAATCTGCTTTATAACAGATAATTGTAACTGCGAGACAATTTATAAGCTCCTGTGATGGCAGATAAGGAAGAGTTAATGGAATGACCACTTTTTCCATGGAATGACCATTTTTTCCCTCCACTGTCATGGCTTCTCTCACTGTGATTACAAAGCTAATTAGTGGCAGCTTTCCTAAAAGGCAGCAGCCCAGCCACAAAGGGACAGCCTGGCACTTGGCCAGAGAAATATTTCAGGCAGGAGAAGAACAGAGCCATACATTGTCATATCTTCCTGCGAGAGATGATGGGAGGCAGAGGAATTAAGAGCAGCATTTGGCTGCCTGTCCCAGACCCCTTAGACTTGCCCCTGCCGAGCAGCCCAGGTTTGGATTCTCTCCTCCTCCCCCAGGGGTGGAGGGAACAATCCCTAAAGAAAGAATTAAACATCAGATGGGATAAAACATGAAAGCTGTTGATGGAATTAGAGCGTTCCGTGATTGATTTATAATTTTTTAGCCCAGAATTAGGGAGGTCGAGGGGAGAGGGATGAGTTTTTCTGAGCTGCGGACACCAGGGGGCGGAACGGCCCCGGCTGCGGCTCCGGGGATTCCGGGATGCGATTCCACCTTTTCCATGGAATTTCACAGCAGAGCAGAGGCATCCCGCGAGATGTCTCGCAACGAAACGCTCTGTAGCGATTGTGTTGCCAACAACGCGCTTAAAAACCTTAATTTTTTTATTATACAACTTGAAGCACCCTCTCATGAGTATCTCGCCACCTGGGTAGGGCTCAAACCCGGAGAGTTGATGGTGAACATCAGAGAGTTCTTACACCTGAAGCTGTTTTGCAGCGTGGCCTCCCTGGTTCTGCATGGCAGAACGGAGCTGTGCAGTGGAACTGCTGGCAACGCGCATGATGACAGAAAAAAATTGATTTAAAAAGTTTCTTAAATAGATGCTGCTGTTAAATACCACAGAGTTGTTCTCTGGTCTTGTGGTATATTTGCTGAAGTGAGAAATCCTTTCACATTACTGTCAGGATGCAGCTTTCCATACAAAATCAATTCTGATGATAACACTAGCATTTAGCTGATCTCAAAAGGCTGTTCCATTGTATTTGTGAAGTCAACCCCTTATTACTCGTCTGTAGAAATTCATACACAATATGCTGAAACGTTTGCAGATAAATATCTCAGTGTACATCATTGCATCTCTTATTATGGAAATTGCTGTGATCATTTAGATGCAATAGATTTGGGGCTCTCTAGTTAGCAACACAGTTTCTGTGGAATAAATGCAAGAAAAATATTGGTAGGTAAATTTGGTTTAGCAAAATGAGAAGAATAGTGTAAAACATAATAAAGCAAGGCTGTTCAATTAAAAAGCTAATAGTAAAAGACATAACTATTTATGGAGAAAAAAACCCCACAAAATAAATTGAAGAAAATTTCAACATTATGTTGACATACAAATTAAGTAATAAATGGTTTGAAAGGATTTTTGTTACTTATCTTGGTCTAAAGAAGCAAGTACATAATTGTAATTGACCACAGTTTAACCCATTTGCAGTTCACTGTTCAGTGAATATTTTTAAGATAAGCAATTTGAGTTGTAAAAGTAAAACGAGATAAATGTGACACTGCTTGCCTTAATGATGTCTGAAGCATAAAATGTCTATCTTCAACCTATAACCTCTTAAAAATAGAGCTAATGTAACTGAACATGGTGCCATTCATTAGCATGTCAATGGTGATTCTCTAACACGGTGCCATTAAATTACTGTGGTGATAATTGAGACATTAAAAAAAGACAGATGCTAGGTCTGTTTCTAGGCTCTTAGAACCCTTTAGCAATTAAATTTCAGTGAGCTAACATAACACAGCCAGAGCAAAAATTAACAATTGGGAATATTTTTCTGCGATATTGCCTATCTCCAACAGAATTATTATTTTTAAAGGGCCAAATTTTCAGTGCTTGTTTGATGTGATTTCAGTATGTGAAATGAGCCAAAGGCTGGCCTGAAGGGGCTGCTCAGGATTCTCATAATGGGGATGAAAGGGACATGGATGGGAGAAGTTGTTGGAGTCTGTAGATTCAGTTTATTTCCTGGCTGCAAAGCTAGGGAACTTGGAGAACGTGCCGGGGCCAACCCTGCAGTGTACAGGGAAGGTTCAGCTGAAAGCACACAGGAGCAGAGTGGCAAGCAGAGGCAGAGGCGTGGGAGAGGGAGCAGAGGCTCTCAGTGTGTGTCACTGCAGAGCTACTGTGGTCCTGCTCCTGCCAGTGCTGCTCGCTGGCAGCAGGGACAGCCCGGCCTCCCTGTGCCACCCCCACGCTGCCAGAATAAAAGGGTCCCTGCTTGGGAAGAGCTGCTCCATCACATCCTGCACGTGTGCGAGAGGGGCAGGACTGATGAACAAAAATCCCACAGCAAAAGCAAAACAGCTGTGAATCCCACTGACCCTCTGGAATCTGAATGTTTTGAGCAATTTCATAAATTTTTGCTTTCATGATTCATTCAGAGGGTTGGTTTTCTTTTCCATTTCTGGCCTTCCACGTGGTGACATAATAATAAAATTTCTCTATATTTATTAACATCAAGGACGGGGGCTAGGAAGTACCAGTTGAAACACCTTGTTTTCTCAGCCAGTAATTGCCTTGTAATGAAGCAGTTCGATACATTGACACAGAGCCATCAAATGCTGTCGAGCAAATGTGGCATCACTAGAAGCACTGGCTGCAGCTGAAAGTGCCTGCTGTAGATGCTGCTGGCCCCAGGCCTCTCTCTTGGCTTTCAAATTCTCTCCCAAATGGAAATCTAAATGCTGGGTATTTTGTTCAGAGCGCTGAAAACCAAGCAGCACGGTGTACAGTGCAGCACATCACCGTGCTCCTGAGACAGCTTCTCATGTAAATCCTCCTGTCAAACCCTGCGACTGTCAAACCTTAGGGCATCAATTGCAGTTTGTAGCAAACTTGCCTGTGTCTGGATGGCAAAGAAAATTATAGTGAATGTCCTCTTTCCTCCTCGGTCCTGTTGGATTGTGGGGCACCAACTGCACTTGCCAAGGTCTAAACTAAACATGGATAAACTTTTTGCTTCCCTATGACCTTGCAGAATCTTGGGGAGGGTGAATTTCGGGAGCTTTCCAGGGAAATGGACAGAGAAGGACTGAAGGGAAAGGCACCAAGTTTTCTTTCTCAATCCCCTTTCGTCCCAGGGAATCTAAATGCTGAAGTTATCTTATTAGAGGTTCCTAATGCCATTTTATGTGGCGGTTACTCCCAGTTCATGCTTTGGGAAAAGCTGGATTTGTTTCCCTGCACTGGAATGGCTGTGTTATGACACAGGGTACATGGAATAAAGTTGCTATTTCCCGGGTTACTGGGAAGTTGCAGTGGTCTGTTGGATGTCTGTGCCCTGTGTTGTGACACCTTCGAGTACATCCAGTGTTACAAACTGCTCTTAGCAGATTTTATGAAGAGCTGTCTAACAGCTGGGGGGTCTCTCTTGTAGTCAAATGAAATTTCAGGACATAAGATCAGCCCATCCACAGGTTAGGAATTTTCAGTTCATCAGCAATAAATTGCCGTGTAAAAGATTTACCTGCAGACCATGGTTCATACTAATGCAAATCATCTTATTCTATGGGTTTCCTTTGAGGCTATGCCTATTTAGACCAACCAATTTGAATAGTTGGCCTTATCTATAGAACAGTGATAGCATATGGTTTTTAAAAAATTCCTGTTGCTGTACTTTAAATCAGAGCAAGCATTAGCATCTCAAAAAGCATCATAGCATGGATTGAATTATCTGTAATAGCTTCAGTATGGCAACACCTGGCTCTACAAGTGTCTGAAGTCAGAGCAGGCCATCTGTTAGTGGTCCAGTTGGATGCTTTCTAAGTAGATCCTGCAAGAAAACAAGGACACCGGGGAATAAAGTTGGAGAGAGCCTGAGCAACCTGGACTCAGAATGCCCTGTAGGGAAGCAAAGGAGGAATGCATATTGTAAATAAGAGATCTCATTCTGTGTTTCAGTCTGCTGGGAAGGTTGGAGGCACTGTGAAGTTTTTAAATAAAAGTTAGATATAAACTTGGAGACAATCACCAGCTGTTCACTTCTCTTCTGGAGCATGTGGAGGAACAAAGGCACATTATAGGCCAACAAAAGGAATGAAACAGCATAGAGCAGCATCTGTGTGGCATGATTTCCACAACCACGGGGGCCTCAGTCTTTACAGATGAATTTCATTATAGTGATAAGAGACAACTGGGTAATGTTCCTGCCCAGTGTTAAAGATCTGTCCTTGTGCATGTCTGCACCAAGGCGTGCTCTGCTCTGAACATATGTGGCTGTGTTCAACATGTCTGCAGCAGAGCTGTGCCGTGAGGAATGAGCCTTTACTCAGGCAGCCCTGGCTGTACCTCCTCTAATGCGGGAAAGCTGCTGCTTGTGGTGTTAGAGCTGAACTCTAATGCCTTTGCCACATTCTTGGGGATTGGCAGCATGGCCCCTGGCATGAAGTTGTGTGCAATTAAACTCACTGTGCTGGCAAGAGAAGAGCTGGCAAGACAAGAATACAGAGCACCAAAAACCTGGCTGGCCATTAGTATTGATATGAGGGGCTCTGGCAGACACCACCCATTCTGTTTGTTTCTGGCATGAGGGTTCCTTGTGCTTGTGTCTGTGTGCCCCACCTGGGCTGACCAGCACTCTTGTTCAGGCTCTGTCTCCAAGGTGATCTCTTCCCCAGCCGGGCATTCTGCAAGGGAAATACTCTGGTGCATGAACAGAGCTCTGTGAGAGATTCACTAAGCACACACCCCGAGCAGAAGGGCAAGCCAGGATGTTGCTGAGAGAGTCAGAAGCAGACATGCTGTCAGCAGACATTCCTGAGTGCAGGAAGGAAAGAGACTTTTTACAGAGAAGCTGTGATGTCGCACAAAGCTGTTCTCTCCAGAGGTGGCACTGAAAGCTGCTTGGTCTAAGAGCAGGCCTGGAGATTTGCCCAGTGAGGACATGAGCACAGGGACTGATTTCATTGTTTTCTCTTTGAGCTGGCAGGTCAGAACTTTTGCCGTATTGGAAGTTTGTTTAATTTATGTTCTAACGAAATATTAGAGCAGAGATTCAGAGCTTTCTTTGTCAGCTTCTACCTCACCTGGCATCAGCAGGTCATTCAGCTCCTGTGTGTCACTCAGTGAGGAGCCTTCCCTTTTCCAGCAAGTTCAGCTCTGGAGAGGACTAATTTGTTTTCACAGAGAGCAGAACAGAAGTGATATCTATCTCCCTGTCTTTAAGAGAGCAGGCTTGGAGGGATGAGGCTGCCACCCTTCCTGTCCTTGTGGCATTCCTGCTGGTTTCAGTTCCTCAAGCAATGGTACTGTGGTACGTTGGCTGGCAAGTGATTCTCTGTTACTTTTGGCTCCACCATGATTTAAGGAAATCAATCACAGCCAGTAAGTTTTAAGAATTTGTTTCTCTGTCATGTGGTGCCAGAGGGGGTGGATATTGCTAATTCAGAAAACAGCTTCTTATTTATGTTCTCAAAAGCCCTCAATACCATAGGCAAGGGAAAGCCACCTGAACATGCTGTTTTCATATGTTCTCTTCACATAAAATGATTTCAGTAACACCAATTTTATTGTCATTAGGAAAGGCTAAATTGTAGTTTGTCCGCTCATTAATGTCTGTGTTCTGCATGTAAAAACTCCCCCCTACCAGTGCCTGAAAGGAGTTTCAATTCTGCTTCTCCATGTGTTCATGAGTAGAGACCTGTCATTCATTTCAATATTTTCCCTTATTTGTTGCAGAGATCCTAACATTCACATATGTTTACCAAGTGTATAAAATTATACTATTATGGCTCTGTGTTGGAAACCATTGGCTCCTATGAGGAAGAAAATGGAAACGACATGAGAAAGAAACAGCAGGAGAGCTTAGAATTTCTCTGTCCTATATTAAGAGGGTTGATCAGCATTTTAATTTTTGCTCTAAGATATTTCTTGTGTCAGTCTTGCGATTTGAATGCTAATCTTGCTCACTAGAAGATCATGCTATGCTGCCTTGGTGTGGGCTATAGCAGGCAAGTGCCTGTATTGATTTTAATGAATATGAAAAATGCCAGGGCTTCAAAGCTTTCCTTTTCTCAGCCTTCATTATCTGCTCTCTATGGAACATGCAGAACTTTCTTGTGGTCTTTGGTGTCTTATATGAGAATTTACTGACTTTCAGAATCTAATCAAAATATTTAGGTCATAGTTGATAGATTAATGCTTTTCTTCATGGTAGAGAATTAACAAGACGGAAATATTCAGTATGGGGAATTTTAAATATAAAAAAATTTGTGGATTCAATTTTAGTCAAGAGTTTGCAAGAAATATTTCCATGCAGATTGGGGTTGATCTGTAAGTCTCTATAAAACACACGAAAGCCATTTTTTTATTTGAATGTGCTTGGGGCTTCACATCAAGTGTGTATCAGACCTGAAAGTGCTTTTCTTATTCGTTGTGCAAGAAAGCCCAGAATGTGATGGCAGGTTAAAGCTGCCCATCTGCCAGAGATGTGTGCAGTCTGTCTTACCCAGCAATGTCAGCCTCTACATTCAAAGCAGTCACCTTGCCATGAAAAATTATATTTAGTAGGTTGTGAACAAACAGCACACAAGTCTTTCCAGCTGACAAATGTGAAGGAGAACAGTTCCATGGAGAAGGTTTCCTGGGCTGGTACAGCCCAACCATGTCTTTACTCAGGCTTCGTTTAAATGGAAAGCTGTCATGGAACCGTGATAGCCACGTCATCTTCTGTGAAAACACTGCTGCTTTGGCTGCTGTTTGTCAAAGATTTGTTACAGGTGAAAACGAAAAGCACTGGTAGGATGTCAGATGTGTGTAAAGTCATCCTGCCAGATCCTGTGTGTGCAAATCACAAGGAAGCAAAACTGCTTTTCACACCTGTCTTTCTCCATTTGACCTGCCTCTGGATGGTTTGAGGAAAGAAACTCCTTTCCATTCAAGGCTACAGGTTGTTTTAATGAGGAAAATATGGGTTTTCTCTTCTTGGTATTTATATTTTGAAATCAAAGCACAAATTTTAGATTATGTTAAAGGTGATTATCCTTTAAACCTGTGTTTTGTACTGTCCTGCACTTTATATTCTCATTTATGGTCTATTGAATATGTGCATGCTGTTGTTATTCCAGGCTAAGTGCAGTTCCAGATCCTTAATGAAGCATTAATGTAGGAGGCAGTAAAAGACGCCTCCACTACTTGCTTAATTAGCTTTTTCTCTACCACCACTTCCCTGCTACTTCAGGCAGCTGTAACTTAGAAAATAGATCTATTGGCATTTTCATTACAATATTGCTGATAACTTGAGAAGAGCATCCCAATTTACTGCCTAGACGGGCCCATACTCCAGAGTGGGAGGACTGTCACTGCACTCCCAGTGCAGATAGGCACTGTGGTAACTTCATTTCATTCCCCAGGAGTGCCAAGGTCGTTATTTGGGAGCTGAGCTTATTGCAATGAATGCCTAAGTGGGAAGGAAGTTGGATATCCAAGCTTGTCCCGTTTGATTTCAGTAATTCAGGTGAAAACCAGCCCAGCTCCAAAGCACCTCGCTTTCTGGGGAGGAGGGAGTGAAATCCAGCAGCTGCCTGACACGGGTTTGCAGTGACTACAGATTTACTTATTTCAGAGTGGAGACGAGAAGGCAGCTGCAGCCGGGGGCTGGAAGGAGCAGGAGTAGCAGGTTAATCTGCTGTGCTGAGAAACGCTGCTGCTGGCTTTGCAAGGGTCAGGAGGGAGCAGCGAGGCTGCTCTGTCCCCCAGATTGCTGGAATGACAGGTCCCGAGCTGCAGAGTGCAGCCCTTTGAGTGACAGCTGGAGAGAGGGGATCTGATCTCTGGCCGAGAGGAAGAATCTGTTTTCCTGATAAAGAAAGCATGGCATGGCTCTGCTTGCAGCGGGAGAAGTTTGAAAATACTGAAATACGTTGAGTTTTGTGGTTTGGAATCAGATTAAACATGCATTCCTATAAAAGTCGGGGCAATATAGAGCAAAGGATCATTTGAATGTTTGGAGTTTCATGATGTTTGCTGAGTGTTCATATTGTGGTAGTTTATGGGTGGTTTCTTGCACAAATGAATGGGAAAGGGACAGACTGGAAGGAAAATTAGGGAGTGAAATATAAAGTAAGACATTTCAAGGTCCTCAAATTTTTGTAGGCATTGTGACACAACAGTTTCTTTTTACCCTGTTTTGGTAAGGCTGAAGAAGTCCATCATGAGTCTGCTGAAATTTATGCACTCTGCAGGCCTTTTCCTGCAGCATGTTCTATCAAATGAAAGGGCAGAAGGAAGAGAACTGCAAGTAAATTACAATTTCTTGCTCTATCTTTCCCTCTAGTCTATTAAAATCTGTTGTGCTCTCTGCAAAGAGAAATGCTCTGAGTTGTATTCCAGCTGGGAAGAACACTGGCAGAAATATGCTGTAATTAATAGCCTTTCATTCAGTATCTGCTGGACAGAGCAAACACCAGGGTCTCAAACCCACCATCGTTGGCTCTGAATGGGCAGCTGCTTTCTTGTCAGCCCTGGCATAGATTATACCTAGTTGGGGGCTTCTTAATCACTGTTAATATCTTACAATATCCTGAGAGACAAATGTTGTCTGGAGCTTGCTGGAATATTGTGCTGCCTTTTAATGACAGGCAAGAGACCCCTGCATAGGAAGTATGAATTTTGCTGCATCTGCTCTGGGTAAGGTTGAAATTGGATGGTAACTTTCATGTTTATTTGTTTTGTGGTTTGTGGTGGATTTTGTTGTTGTTTTTTTGCTTATGGTCCCTGTAGTGTTGCTAAGATGTAAGGAAAGGTTCTGTAGGTGCTCAGTCTAAAATAACAATATAGGCACAGGTTTTTAATAAGAAGCAGGGGATTTATGCATATCCCTGTGTGTGTACTCACCTTGAAGGTTTAGTATTAAATATTTTATGTTTTCTATTCTTGTCTCTAGTGTATTTGAGTGTATACTAGAGGCATGGTAATTATAGAAAACAGAATGAGGAACATATGCCAACAAGGAAGAGAACTTCAATAGGCTTCTGTAGCTGGTCTGCAGCAACATAAAGGATAATTCTTAAATTTTCTGGAGAACAAAGTCAAGGGCATTCACAATATTTCATTATATAGGACCACTAAGGGCTACAGTGACAATTAAAGAATATTCTTTCTTACAGTATTTCAGCAAGGCTGTACACACACATGATCAATTAAAACAATTACCTTCCTAAAATTTAAGTAGGTGCATTTTATTTGTCCAGTCTGAGCAACCACACAATCTCACCCATGCTGACAGTTATTTGGTAATGTATACTAATTAGCAGTACATTCAGATAACCGCAAGTCACTGGCTATAAGTTAAAATGTGACTTGATAAGTACATGATTGTCCTTATGTATTATCCAGTGCTGTCAAAGAATCAGGGTTTTCCCCTTCTCCCTCTACTAATTAAAACCAAATAAGGACACTGGCTAAACTTGCTGCAGCCCCCTGTGCTACTGTCCATGTAAAGTGTTACCATCATTCCTTCACTTGACTCTTTTAAGTACCAAATTTGTGGAGCATGGGTACTTATTAACCTTGTTGGGGAAAGGAGACTGGTTTTGAGATTCTTAAAATATAGGGAAAAGTAATCCCCACTTTGAGGGGATGATGACAGTGTTCTCATTCACAGGTTTCTATGTAAATCAAATACTGAAATAAGATGAAATATTCAGGAATCCTAAACTACTGGGTAATTCACTCAACTCTTAACGGGAAATCAGGTTGGAGACAACACTATCCTTTACCAAAGCCTATTGAAGCCAGTAGGAGATTTTTACCTGTTTCAGTGGGTTTTGGATTAAACCCAAGTAGCTTTTGAAAGTGCATGCTCTGTGTAAAATCAAATTGGTACCAGGCATTCTCCTCACTTAGGCTGTTTTGTGTTCACAGACACGTTTAAAGCTCAGGTCTCCCTGGCAGGGGTGGAGTCACCTGAATGTTCTGTGCTTCTGGGCCACACACATCAAGGATTTTATCTTGCCTTTCTCTCCTCAGCAAAGCAGTACAACAGAACAGATAAAGCCAAGATTACCACCATGCTTTGGAACTGCATGACTCATTCCACACATTCATTCTTGCCACAATAAAAAAATACTTGGCTTAAGGGCCTGAGTGCTCACATCACCTAATTTGATGCTATTACAGTTTGACACTAATAGGCTGCTCTTACAAAGAGCATGTGAAGCACAACTTGAAAAAAACCCCACTTTGTTAAGAACTGCAATATATAAATGAATGAACAGCCTGGCTGAAATTTAGGTTCCACTCTCTCCCCTTGTCTTCAACAAAGGCACTACTGCACCTGCCTTTTTCTTGTAGTTTCCCATCAAGCTTATCAAAGGCAAGAAATTAGTAATCTGAATAAAGTACCCTTCCATTTTCCACATTCCAGAGTGAGATCTGAGATCAAGAAAACAATAACAAACTCTTAAGTGCAAAATCCTAATCTCATTTTATTAAGCAGGTTTCTCAGATTTTGGTGGTAGAGGAAGAAGTGTCTGCTCTTTTGTTGTCATTTGTTTTATTCTCTACTCTGAGGAAAAATAAGGAAAATCTGGAAACCTGGGGAGTTGCAGAGGGACAAAACATTTTGTTTTGTGAAATACTTTGAGTAATGACAGAATCCTCAGTGTTGAAAATTATATTACTGCTACACTTCACTTCTCTCAGATGCAGTCTAAAATTAATTAGGATTTCAAATTATGTTATTTTTATTTCAAATTTATATCAGTATACAGGTCCAATGCCTGTATTCTATAGATTTCTATATCCCCTGGAGCTATGTTTCAATGAATATGTAGAATGTTGCATTCATTTTCCACTTTTTACTTCTACAAAACATACTTTTCTTCCTGCATCTGCATTAAAGTGCTGTGGTTTTTATAGGGGCAGGCCTCAGACACTGTATGTAAATACTTTTCTGGTAAAAAGTCAATAATATTGATGTCTTGTACTTCTACTGTGTTAGTTTTTCCTACTTTAGAAATGTTTACAGGCAAGCAGTAAATGTAAATACCTTAATATGCAGAATAGTTCTGTCTCAAATATTGCCTATATTTGTCATTATTCTAATATAAACAACATACAAGAATTTATTACACAGGCCTGCCCAGTAGTATTTTCTGTTTCATAAAGAAATTATGCATATTACATTTTTCACTCTTGAAAAGGTAACTAAATGCCACTTTCAAAGAGGAAAATAACTAATGTAGATATAATTATAATTCAGTTTCTCTTAATCAAATAGGATTGGAGATTTTGCATTTTTCTTCAGGTTTTTTTTTTTTCCTAGACTTCCAAACTTTCCATGAACTTTACATCTCTCCAGTTAAATGCCTTATTGCATCTGTGTTAGGAATACCACACCTCATGTAATTAGCAGTAGTACAAGAATTTCTTAAACAATTTACTTGAATGACCTGCTTTTGCTTTGTGGAAACATCTTTCTGTGAAGCTGAGAATTTTGCTGTAGGCTTCAGGACCAACTTTGCTGTCTTTTCACCTTTACTTGTCTTAATAGATCACTCTTGGTGAAGCAGCTATTATGGAACTTATTCTTTCACTGCTCCATATTTAATATTCCAATATTCCATATTGGCTGGAGTAAAATATCTGTAAGGAGTGAAATATCTGTATGGAGTAAAATATCTGTATGCTTAATCTCCCTCTCACTCTCCCACCTTTGTTACCTTATTGTGCCTCTCTTATTGATGCCTTTTATTTTTCTACAGAGTCTCCAAATTTATGAATAAGTCTCTAGAATGTCTATTTTCAGTCTTCTCCAAGCACAAGAAACAAAACACAAGCCAGTCTAACTTTTATGTTTGCTCTTACCCAATGCTTTTACTTACCAGGGGACTTGAATTGGTGGCAGAACCAGTAGCTCCCCCAATCCCTATCTCAAACATTTAGACTGAAAATTAGCATTTCTTTTCTTGCTTTTTAATAACCTCACTTGCCTGAACACAAATTTTCTGCATCTGGATGTGTCCCCCTATCTTTGTGTCAAATAACTTACTGCCACTAGAATAAATAATGGGCTGAGCTAGACACCAGCAAAGAAAACCCTTTTGTGGCAGCATTTTACTGCAGGAGGTTTCTGGGCCTGAATGTGCTTCTGCCTCATGTTTCAACAGTGAGTTAGAGCTGACACAGTCAGTTTTGTGTTGACCTAATCCACATCAAGATTAGTGAAAGGAAAAGCGATCAAAAGGCAAGCAGTGAAAATTATGGTTTGGATCCATGAGAGAAGATGCCGGATTTTATTGATTTCATCCCTTCTCTGCTAAACCCAGCTCAGTTCTGGCACACCAATGGTTTAGGTTGGCCTTAGCCTTCTAAGCAGTATCTGACTATTCAAAGCTGGCCACCAAACTACCCCTTGTGAAGGGGGCTGGAGATGAAGAAAAGTTGTTAGTTTGCAGGTGTGGTGGTTTTTGATAAATGAGATTAATCTCCTCTTCAAAGTGGTGGTGAACAAGGTCCTGGAGTTCTGGAGCTCTGATTTTGGCAATGCTGGCAGAGTTAGCACCCACTGGGCATTACCATCCTTGGAGTGGAAATGGTGGGATGGGTGCTGTATCTCTTTTCACCTGCCAGGATGTTATGTAAACAACTTTTATAGTCCCAGTTTAACTCAATGTTTTGGAGATGCAGCACTGACAAAAAAGGCATTGTTTTCAGGGTAGAAACTTTCCTCCATGTGTTAGGATGGTTACCTGGGATTGTTCAGATTTAGCCTAATGTTAGTGCTTAGCTATCTGTAAAAGCCCTTGCACTTTGTGCAGCCCCATAGAAAATACCGAAAATAATTCTGGATTAAAGCACTGTTCAGTAGAAAATTATCAGAGAGAACTGAGGCACTTCAAGAATTCATTCATATTTTAAAAAATCTTATTGAAAAGAAAAATAATTCAACTGATACCAGTGGTGGGCATTTTCCCTTTCTCACTAACCAATGTAGAATTAAAAAATCAGCATTCTTCACTCAGCTGGAGACTGATTCTTGTTGCAACTGTGTTTCATCACTGTTGCTTATGTGGTGGATTTGTACTGAAGCTTAGCTCCGCAACTGCAACGTGGGAAATAGTAAGGGCATATCTCTTTTTTTGAGGCTACGTAAACAGTACTTAAACTAGTATGGACCTGGTTTAATTTTCATCCCTATGTTTGTTTTGAAAGAATAAGGGGGAAATAGAGGAGAGAAATAATTTTGTGTGAGAGGTAATTGCCAAAGGAGCAGATAGTGCTTGTTTCATAATATGACCCTTTGGACATTACTCAGAGCCTGCAACACTCACTGGAAATATTCCCATCACCTTCCCTGAGCTGCAGCCTGGATCAGGTCTGAGCCAGCAAGGAGATGCTCAGAGCTCAGGACTAACCTGGCTCTTCATAGTCCGCAGTCCTGCACCTGTACAGAAACAAAAGGAAGCCCAACAGAGTCACAGGAGGCTGGCTGGGGAGCCAGTGCTTGCCTGGTTTTGCAAAGGCATTTGCTTTTTAAGGGCTTGCACTCTGGAACCTGGGGAAAGGAACTGGGAGTTTGATTTGTTTGACAGCATTTCCAGTGTGTCCATCTCTATAATTCAACCTGATGTCTCCATCTGAACACGTTTTTTATTCTTGGTGATTGGAAGTAAGCTGTCACCCAAAGTGCCTGTTAGGAATTTCCTAATTAGCCTGCTAATCAAGATTTGCCTCAAGGTGTTGCTTAGAATCATTACTAATACAAAGAAATAGCTAACAGACATGTGTGGCAGGACTTGAAGAAAACAATGTGTCCAGAGAATATTGTCCGCATGTACCGAAACCATCAGGGCAGTGCAAATAACAAATTAATTAAACTGGGTTACAGTGAGTCACGAGGCCACATGAAGTGTCTGGTCTTAATTAGTTAATATTGGATTTTGCTTTGAGGCAGGAGACTGGTAAGGGTGAGAGCCCTCGCATGATGCCTTAGATAGGGGAGAAGTTTTGGAAACTGTCCCGTGACAAAGGAAAACAGCTGTGGGTAGTGGGGCCCTGCAAGGCTCTGGTTTGTGCTGCCTGCAGAGCTTCCCTGAGCTGCTCCCTGCTGGCACTCACAGCCAGATCGTCCAAGGTCGATGTCCTCATCAGCGTCCCTGCAGCACAACATGGATAAATAAATGAGCACTTTCACTCAGCTAGAGACTGGTCCTTATTGCAGCTGTGTTTTAGCACTGTTGCTAGCAGGTCCCTCCAGGCAGGGCTGCACACCAAGGCTTTTCACGCTGGGTGTAAGTTCTGTGTTTAAACAGCACTGTCAGCTTAGTGCAAAGAGAATTTCCTCTGGAGTAGGCCGTAGGACCCGCAGCTCAAAATTCAGGATACTCTAATGTCTCACGAGATATTACCTAAACAACAGGGCTCTGGAATGAGCCAGCTCCACAGATGGGAACAGGTACTTCCTTCCATGGAGTTACAAATTGTTCGTAACGCCTTCCACATGTTAGCACAAGAGGCACCTTAGACACGTGAGTGATAATCAGCAGCACCACAGATTGTTTCAGTTATAAGGAAGAGCCTTTGCAGGCAATAATTCTGGCACCTGGACCTATTAGCTACACATTAGTGGGAAGCTTGAAAATAAGACAGGGTGGTATAATAAGGTTAATGATCTCACCATGCACCTAAATACATTCATCTGGATGGAATTTCTGTTGCTAATTGACTTGGTGAGAAATCTTTTGGTCGGTCACTCGGGGCTTATGGGGAGTGTAGCTTTCCTGTCTGTTACCTGGAAAAAAATTAGGGAATAATCTTGAGTTTAGCTTGATCTGAGTTATGACAAGAGAATTCGGAAGGTGTAGGGAGTCTCTTAGGGAAAGCAGTCACCTGCCACTTAGGGTTTAAAGCTAAATTTACTCTCAATTTTGTATATTAGAAATCTGAAAACGTTGTAAAATATTGAACTCTTTTTTGTGGTAACATGCTGGACTGCAAGGGTTTTCTGTAAGTATTAAAAAAAAGTTTATGTTAAAAAAAAGGTTTGAAATGAGAACTTTTTTTAAATATGAAGAAGTCTCTTAAAATTAAGCTGTTTGACCTGTACTATTTAAGTTGTAAAATCTGACTTGCTAGTCAGCCATTAAGATTGTGTAGTTTTCTGGGATTTTGATGCATGTTCAGTGAACAGTAACACGTGTGGACATTAACAGATGTTTATATGTTCTCATTGTTAGGGCCTATTCCAGTTTAAGTAGAATATCACAATCTTTTAGCTAAAACCCTGTGCATCAGAGCTGTGTTTGTGTGGTTTTCTTTGCTGTGCAGCTTGTTTCTCACAGCACCAGGAGGTGACAGGCTGCAGCAATCAGTGCACACGAGGGGACTGTGCACAGCCTTGCAAACACAATTGCTTTGTTCTTGGCCTATACTTGAGTGTTCTTCAGTGTAACAGCAGGGGGTTATATTTTGATGATTTGCCTAAGAAATGTGAAAAGGAAGTTACAGACTCAATGCCTGTGGAACTGTGTGGCTGTTAAAGGTTTCTGGCAAATTATAATTATTTTTTGGGAAAGAAGTGCTTCTGACACAAACTCATTTTACAAGCCTGTGTTTGAGCAACAGTGGGTCACCAAGGCCATGGACGTTTTGCCTTATCAGATCATTTTCTAGGGAAATAAACAATAATGGCTGTGAATTGCATGTGTGTAGATGGGGGGAGGAGAAGGTGGGCAGCTACGGAAGAAATTATTTTGTATCCTGTGGCCTGTCTTTGCTTGTTAGCATTGGCAAGGCTTTAATCAAAGTTTCATCATTCATAGACGACCAACAGCTTCTGTACTTTTGATTGAGTTGTCCTTGTTGTAGTGGGAATATGTCTCAAACCAAGGCTGGTAGGAACCAGGATCAACTACAGTTCTATGGTTGCACAAAACAGTGAAAGGAATTTGATGAGATTGAAGTGGGAATGCAGAATATGGAAGTGTTGCTTAATTAAGAGCATGAATAAGTAGTTTGGAATTGTTTTTATCTTTAATAAATACAAACACAGAAAAATTACTTGCAGCCAACTATGTTGTAAAGTAAATAACTTTTCTGTTGGCAGACTACTGGCCTTCTAAACTGACTGATCTAAGTTCATAATTTGGTGGTTTATTGTGTATTTTGCTATAAGTGCCATTATATATATCAAAACATGGCAACTGCTTTTAACTGAATTCAAAATGAGTTTCAGAATTATCTGGATGTTTGGAAGTTCTTCTGTTTCTACTTATGATATTTGGGATACCTTACAAACCCCAAATATTTTGGATAAATAAGTATTTTCCCTTTAATCTTGCTTTCTGTATATGATTATAAAACTTTAGGTGACTTTGCTAGAGAATGTAATCTTTTAATATATTCCCTGATTGGAAAATTATAATTATTTCAATTTTAATATAGGGTATTTGAATATGGTTTTTCTTACATTTAAATACTGCTATTTGAGTGATTTCATTTTTATTCAAGGTCTTTGAAATCTTCCAGACGTGATTCAACCAAATATATTTTGTCATATTCTTCCAGTGTCTCCCTAGTTTCAGTACTTTGCAAAGTAGTTATTGCAGAACAGGAAAGAACTTTCTCACAACTACTCCAGTATTTAAGATGATATCTCTTGCTGTTCACACAGAAAGAAATATAGTTCCATAAAATCAGGACTATTGCAGGAATCTCCATACTAAACAGGGAAAGAGAAAGTATGGATTATTTGTAGGTTTTATTTCAACTTTAGTGCATCTAACCAAACAGTAATCTTCACTAAATTACAGCCAAGCAGTTTGTCCAGCACCATTGGGTGAAATTACTTACGTCTACCAAGGTCATTACCATTTCTTGTTATCTTAGGTGGCATTGAGAGCGATGGGTTAGTTCCTTTCCTTATTTATCGAGTTTTCACCTTGTAAAAAAATGTAATGCCAGCATGCTTGCCCTGACTGGATACATTTATATGTATATTTTTATGCTCCAGGTGACTAGGACTGCTAAAACAGTATTTCTCCAGTAAACCTTGAAAACCCAAATTGAGAAGAGTGTATTACTACTCTGAAACTTCTATCATTGTCAGGCTTACCTTGTTGACTGAAACTGCTCAGACCTGCATTATTTTGTATTTCTGTTTTAACATCACTTGGATTAACAGAGGATTGGAAGATCACTGGCAGTGTATTTGTTATTTGCTCACCAAAATATTGCTGTTTTTCACTTGCATACTTGGTTACAATAATATGTGAACTGCAAAACACTGCCTAATATCTCAAGTACATAAATTAAAACACCAACACATGATACACACAAACTTTATCAGCAATTGTTCAAAATACATCACTGTTGTATTTTGTAAGATGTGACATTTTGGGTTCAGTTGCTGCCAGTTTATATCCCAGATATGATGCACTGGATATGATACTTTCTGTAGTTATGTGGAAGATCCAAAATCACATGCACAGGGTGGGGAGAGAGGACCAATACTTCTCCTTTTGTAATCTTGATTGATACCAAAGATTCATTGCACTCTATAAAAATTTTAAAAGTCCATCATACTTTACCTATTTACATTGCTGATTGTCTTACTTCTTTTTCAATTTGCAGTTCTAGCAAGTGCCAAGTAAGGGTATTGCATCTGTAGTTAATATGAATAATTACTGAACTGCCAAGAGTGATCTTGGAATCTCTATGAATGAGCTACAAGAGTTGATAATCCTCTTCTGTTTTAATTAATTACAGGAAAATAATCTGCTAGTCTCTTCAATTGTTTTCAAAGTCAAAATAAAAAAAAAAAGGCAACAGGGTCTAATTTCAGTGAAGTCTTAAAATGTCAAAACCTAAGCAAAAATCAACCTGAAAAGAACTGTTGATAGAAGTATTTGCAGTATTTAATATTTGCCTATAAACTAGGAGTTTAATTTAAATAAACTATGCAGCCTTAAAACATAATTTGCAGCTTAATTTCTCAGTGTCTGAGTTCCTTTGGGGACTCTATTGTGTTTTAGGGTGACTGTTGAGAGACTTGCGTTGCAAGGTGCTCCTCCCTCCCTCAACCCCCCAGGGCCTTCAGCCCTTTTTGTTGTTGTTTCCTGTTCATCTCGGAAATGCTCTGTTGAAGCTGCTGCATTGTTAATGAAAACTCACTGCGTAGGGCCCAAGATACTCTCCTTTGAAAAAGGAAATTAAATTTTAAAAGCTTAATTAAGATAATGCTGAAGATCTGGTTTACCTACAAACAAATGGTATCAGAGTTAAGGGAATGAATATTGCTATGCCAAAGAGATTCCAAGACAGACATCTTTCAGCTGATCTGGTGCTGGTTTATTTGTAAGCAATTGTGCAGCTTTCTTAATTATTCCTCATCACTAGTGAGGTAGCAGATAATTTAATTTGTGATATTGCTGACAGAGAGACTTTCTCATTACCATCAAGTTAATTTGTGCTATTAAATGTGTCTGTTACCTTCCCACTCAAGTTATGAGCCATTGTGGGATGTGTCCTGTTGCAGAGCAGCTCATTCCATGAACACTTGCTAATTAGAGAACTATAGTGCTGCCTGTGATTAAAACATTTAAATTTCAGAGTGTTCTGAGGACCTGGTATGTATTAAGAAACTGCTGAGTGAACTTCACTTATGGGATTTTTAGTTAGTAGCCACAGTTCCACTAGGACTTGTGTTGGGATGTGGTCTGGTGTATACAGACTGATATGTTTTTAGTGGTTTGTTTATGAAGTGAATCCTTCCTGCTGTCATATCAGGAGACATTTCGTCTCAGACTTATAAAAAGAAATTCAGGCCTTGCTCCAGGCATTTGTCTTTAACTTCCCAACAGATGAATGACTCAGTCCGAGAAGTCAATTAAGCTTTGTGACAGTTCCACTGGTTTTTCAACTGTTAATTACAAAATAGGGCTGTCTGACAGCTACCTGATACATCTCATGTATTCTGAGAAACTGAAGAGCTCAGACTTCTTTTACTCATTAAAGTAACCTAGAAAATATATAGATTATTTCCTTTTTTGAGATAGTGTTCAAATACAAAGTCTATATTTTACCTTTAAATTATTGGTTTGTAATAAAAGTATTGTTTGCCCTGTTCTTACAGGATGGCTGAGTGCTTGTAAACAGCATTAAAATGTGGGACAAAAGAAGTCTGGGGTATTTGATACCACTTACCAAGAACCAAAAATACAAGTAAGAAGCACATGGTTATAATAAAGGGTGTAGCATTTGTCAGGTTTTGTTAACTGCCAGGCTGGAACAGGATTCATAATTATGACCTTTTCTTCTTCTATCCAGAAGATTTTCAAGTGTAACTTTATAAAACAGAAGACACAAGTGGATTGGGGGAAAGGAGGATAGAAAGGAGAAGAAGCAGTTTATGCCTTTCATCACTATGTTGAATTTAAGCACAGAGATGTTTAGGGCTTCATTCTCTGCTTGCCAAGGCTTGTGGTCCTTGTATTTCAGTCTTACCATCTGATCTCTATTTCAGCACTCCCTTTAAGAGGAGTTACTCATAAAACAGCTCCCTGAAATAGAAGTAATGGTGGGTGGGCATAGTTGAGCCTACTACGGCAAGAAAGGAAAAACTTATGTTAAAAACATGAAAGATGCAAGCCATTTTTGTGCCACCTCTGAGATCTATGAGCAGACCTGTCTTTGTGGAAGCAGATGCAGCACTGGGAAGCTGAGTGGGAAAGGCTTCGTAGGGCTCCTGAGCACATTGTTACACATTACACATCTCATCTGTGCTCATGTCAGTCGGACAGAGAGGTTTCTGGAGGGAATATGTCACAGTGACATTCAGTGACAACACCTGGAAATGCAGCGTGTTATTAATGGCAGGCAAACCTCACAGGGCTGCCTCCTTTCCCTGCCTTTTCTCAGCCAGATGATGCAGGAATCCTCTCTGAAAGTGGTCACAAATAGGAGTTTAAGTCTTCCTATAAGGAGAAATGTTCCATGTCAATGTGTCTCAGCCAGATAAACAGTATCAAGCAGAATTAACTTTAACATGAGGGAATACTGCAGTCTCTTGTAGGAAATCAATGCAGGCTTTGAATTTTCTGCTCACAAAGGCCTTATGTTCAATGAACACAACTCTGCTCCATTGGACGTATTCCTTTTTGTGGGGAAAACCAAGGTTCCAGACCCTATTAAGCCTTAAGTCACTAGTGAAATGAGATTTCCCCAAAAAATCCACATTTTCCCTTGCTTGCTTTTTTCTTCTGGCTAAATTTAAAGTCACAATTCATTTTTCTGTCTCTCAATCACTCTTCTGGAGTCAAAACCATCTCTCAGTTGTAAATGTTTGGCTCTAACAGACTACAGCAGATGTGTTTCCTGATTAAAATATCGCAAAATGTGTCCCTTTAGGTGCAGGAGCACACAGAGCAACATGAACCATCCAATGCTGGCCCTCAAAGGCAAGAAAAGTGAGCTATGAGTCACGATGGTGTGAGCTGTGCACGGATGGCAGTGGGTGGATGCATGAAGGGAGCAGTTTGCCTGTCCCAGCAGCGACTCAGGCAGGAAGCTGTGTCTCCATGTGCACGAGCACTTGCAAGCACACACAGAATTTCCTGCAGGCTTTCTATAGCAACCTGGTTTTCAGTGGTGTTCACTTCCAGCATAGCCTTTCATTCAAGGGTGCCTGTGATCAGATCTCTGAGAGGCTCTCTGATTCTCCTCCCAGTAGCTGCTGTACATGTGTGCCCCTGTCCCTGGACAGCTGAGCACCGTGGGTCCCACCTAGACACTCCCTCAGCACCCACTCTTGCACTTCCCTCACTGCAGCTTTGGTGTGACAGCACAAAACCTCTTTCTCACAAGAAAATCTTTCTGTTTATGGTAAACAGAAGATAACGTGTTCAGAGCTCCTTTGGGAACAGGCGGAATGCCTGTGGCCAATCAGCCCTGGGGGGCAGAGGGCTGTGGCCAATCCCAATCAGTGTTCATTTTGTATATAAAAGCTGCATTTAAATAAATAATTCCCTTTTCTTGGCAATCTCTCTCGTGTGCCTCTGTTTTGACATCGGCTCAACAGCGATGCTTTGGCCTGGAGATGCTTTCAGTGATAGTCACCTTCCTTCTTGGAGGTTTTAAGCACAAAGGAGTCAGATTTTTCTTGCCCAGACTTTGTGAGTGATGGGTCTTGATAACTTCCTGCACCCCCTCTGTAGGCAAATCCCTTCTGGTAAACAGGAATGATTTTTTTTTTTTATAGTAATGAAACAGCACACTCTCTTGAACTTGTGCTTACAAAATACTATTGGTATGTTTCTTTGTTTGCAAGTTTTGGAGTCTAGGGAAGAATTTCTCATGCAAGTTAGAATGACGAGAGGCTCTGTGGACTCTTTCACTTGAGGTTAATTAAGTGGAGACTCTGGGTAGGGTTGAAGCACAGTATGCCTGGCTGTGATTTGTTTCTAGCTCTTGGCTGCTATGACATCAAGCTGAGGGTCAGAAAATGACCACTTCCACAAGTGTAAATCCTTTATCCTATTTATCCTCCTAAATAAGAAAAAGAAACCTGAAGTTCTCACACCCGCAGCTTTCAGGACATACGTATGCTCCTTTTCAAGAAAGGTTTCACTGGGTAAGGGCAGCCAGCCTAGACAGTTTGGTATTTGGTAACATCATGCAAAATGAAGGAAGCAGGGTTTTAGCCATCTCACCCAAGAAGTTATACTTTTCAATCTGAAGTGTAACCATTTCTCTAATTCTCTTCAATCCACTCCTCTCTGCTTTATGCATTACTCAATTATTTGTATATGTTACAATTTGCCTTTAAAAGTCAGTCATTCTCAGTCATTAAGAAATGCTCAATTAAGAATTTTCATTTGAAGAATGCATGTGGCAATTTTGCTGCCCTCTCTTCAAATGACTTTTAACCAAAAGCAAAGTGAACCCTATATTTAAGTGTACCACTCCTCATTTTCAATTTGAGCAGACCATATTAAATCTTTGCAAAAACTTGTGCTAGGAAAGCTTTTTCACTGGAGTATTTGGGAAAAGCAGACAAAAAGGAATATGAACAAAGCAAATTGATATTCACATGACAATTTAAAATGTATTCTGCAGGCTCTCTGCAGAGCTTAATTCTTTTCTGTTTCATCAATTGTATACAAAAGAAACTAAAGTAATGCCTGATGTTAGATCAGATTTTTTTATGCCCAGCTACTCTTGCAGGTCTTGTGAGCAGATTTTTCCACTTTTGCTAGTCTCAACTAAGGATTCTCTTAGAGTGGAGAAATTCCAGGTGGCCAGAAGCAGAAGAGATGGTTCTTTATTCTTTTCCTCCTGGAGATTTTAGTACAAATAATGACAAAGGTGATGGCAGCTGATACAATTCGGAGTATCCTAATGCACTTCCAGCTTGACCTGGAATTGAAGGCAAGGAGACAGGGACTTTTCATTTGTGGGGAACCCGACTGAGCATGGGCAGAATGGGAACCAGTCTTTTCTCTCCCTTTGATTGAGCTGTAGGAGATTCAAGTTTAAATTAAATTTGGCCCTTTTACATCTTGATTCTGCCTTCTACTTAAGCACTTTGAGGTGAATGTTGAGGGAGGCAGTAAGAAGACACAGCTTAGCAGACAACTGACATATATAGAGGCACAGCCATGGACCATTATGACAGAACTGAAGTATTTAGTAGCTCTCTTCTCTTTCACACAGTCTGCAGCCCTGACATCTGATGACAGATGTCTCACAGGTGGAAATTAACTCCCTTGAACCAGAAGGATGTAGGGACATTTTTGATCTCCGGGATTATCACTTACACAACTATCAGTGTGTTTTACATAAACAAATCTGCTCCATGAGAAGATGTTACCCATGCATGCTTATTGTTTGCTGATGGGGAAAAACACATCACTTTACTGATCATTTGATGAATGTCATCTGCAACACCTGGAAATAAGTTTTATTTCCTCAACCTTTATCCCTTTCCTAAGTTTAGGATCAAATGTGAAATATCTGTTGATGTTTCTTCTATGAACTTGACTTTCCCTGTTTGTAGCTCTGCAAGTGTCCCCTTCAGTCAGGCAGAAACACCACTATGGGGCAATCCAAGATACCACTCATGACAGCAGCATTGATGTACTTTCAGTTCCTTCTGTCAAGTGAAAACAAATTACCTTGATTCTTGGTTTTTTTTGTCGTTGTTGGTTTTTTGGGGTTTTTTGTTTGTTTTTTGTTTGTTTTGTTTTTTTTATTTAATTTTAATAGCAATTCCACTTACCCAGAGATAGGTGCGAGGAGAAATGACATGTTATTTTCACTGGGATGTTGTTTGTCATTTTAAAATCCGTAGTCAGATGACAGCTGAAACCTCATGAGGTAAGCATTTGCACCATTTTTGTGATGTTCTTCCACTGTTTTTTCTTGTGGCTTTTTAATAAAAGATAAATTTAAGGCAAAAAGAAAAGCCACATGTAAACCTCTAATACCTTCACCTAAAAAGAAAATGTTTCTGTAGAACCTTAGTAAACCCAGGCTTAACAGAAGACTCTGAAGGAAGATATCTAGCTCTGCCTCGATGAAAACAAACTAAAATAAGAATAGAAACATATTGATGATGAAGATAATGATTATTATAGTTGCTCTAGGAAGTAGTATGATTTAGCTGGGTAGCTTGAGGTGTCTTGGCAGAACTATCTGACTGACATCACTCACATTTAATTTGAGATCTGTTGCCTTGTATTTCACCAGGAGAATATAAGGCACAAGGAAAATAATGTTTGTGCCATTTTATGATCACAACAGTCCTGTGGAGTACATAATCCAAGCCCTGCTGGGAGTGAGCAAGGTAGATCCATAAAGGAATTTTTACTTTTCTTCAGCCAATTTTCAGGACCCTGGTGGAGTTAATGATAGATTTCAGAGCCCATAGATCTCTGTGCAAGGAGAGCTATGAACATAAGTAAGGAAGGCACCATGGAAAGCCTATTTAGACAGGAGGATGTGGAAAGAAGATGAAGAAAGACCAGGATCATTCAAGGGGCTTTAGGAATACCTTGTGAGTTCCTTTTCCTGGAGGCAAACCATTGTTGTCAAGACAAAAAAGGTAGCAAGCATGACATGATAAAACTTTAGGAGAGCCTGGTTAATCTTAAACTGGACCAGCTCTACTCTGTACCCAGAATATTCAGAGACAAGGCAGTTTGAATGCTCGGAATACCCACATATCTGAGTCCTAAACAAGAGGTTTAAAACAAGTAGGGATTTAGCTGCAGAATTTTCTAGTTGCAATATGCTCTGTGACAGCTAAAATAGACATGAAAATCCAGATTCTCTCCAAGGGTTCTTAAAAGGAAGCTCTGCTGCAAAGAAGGGAGAGACAGAACAGCTTCAGGAGATATATTATTCTTGTAGAAGCATGGAGTTGGCAGGGTCAGGGTGTGGTTTTGGTCATCAGCCTTGACCTTATCATCAGTGATGGTTTTTTGAGTATTGTGAGCTTGAGGGTTTATGACCTCAGAGGTCTCTCACTCAGAGGGAGGTGCTGGTGAAGCCACTGAGGGCCCAGGAGAGCTCAAAGGGCCTCACTCAGGACCACTGTTTATAGGGTTACAAGGTGATTGACTTTGGTCATCAGGAGGTTTCCATCCTGGCCATAACCCATGTCAGTAACTGGGTTGTAACAGTGTTACCTCTCCACTCGGGCTGGAATCAGGTAAATGGTTCTCCAGGGCTACAGAGGATGATTGCTTAAAGCTGGCCTTGTTTGGGCAGCTGCTGTTTCTGGCTGTTCCCATCTGTGCCGTTCAATAGCTCCTTGTAAGAGCCAGAAGTGCCTCATGGCTTGACTGGTGTGGTCAAGGGGCACTTCACCTCTCAGATGGTCCAGTCAAGGCTTATCAGGAGCTTCTGAGATTGCAACCAGGCCCAAGGTGGGGTGTGGTGAAGGGGGAATGCACCACCACACTCATACAATGTTAGAGTAAAATTACAGTTTCCCTGCTCCTTGTCTGACAATTAAGAACAGCTATTCTGCTCTGTTACACTCCATTGCCTGGAAAACCCTGCAAATTACAGGAGTGCAGCATTATTTATGTAGAAGTGGACTGCCAGCATTGAAGAATGTTGAAGACCCTAATCCTCAGAATTAAAATGACAGCTAATGACCTGTGAGTGAAAAGAATGTGGCATTATCCCCCAAGATATAAGCTACATTTATGCATTGGTTTATTATTTATGATGCATCTGTCATGTGCACTTGAGAAATTACACATCAGGATCCATAATAGTCTTACAGAATATCTCATAACCTGTGGCTGCTAAATTGATAACCTTGGGTTCTTTACTGATTCAGCTTTTCTTGCACACCCTATCCCATTGTTTTACTCACCAATTCTTTGGAAATAAGAAGTTTGTCTCTTAAAATTACCTTTTTGAAAGACAGTGTACTCTCTGATTCATCTAATCAAAGCAAAGCACTTATTTTTCCTCCTGTGCCTCATTTAGGCATTGCTTGTCAAACACCAAATCCCAGCCTAAGCGACTGCTAGCCTGGGAGCTCTGTTTCTTTATGGATTCTACCAAACTCTGGCCTACAGCCCAGAAGGAGCTTAAAGCAAACTTATCTCATTTCCACTGAGGTCTAATAGGTGTGGGAATTCCCCTGAAGTAGTACAGAAGTAATTTTCTCATCATCTGTCAACGGTCCCAATCCACATGGCACAGATAATTTTAAGCATCTCAAAAGGGGAGCTTTAATTTAACAGCAGCTCAGGCTGGGTCCATGACCTTGAACAGAAAATTCAGGGGTTTTCCTTGGTTTATGGAACTCTGCTGTATTTTATTGACATCCTGTTCATCTTATATTGTCTAATGAAAGTAGTCACACTCACAGGAGATACGTGTGAGGTATTCTGCGACTCCTTGCAATAATGTTACTGGTGGAGGCCAGTTTTGCATGTTTAGAACAACTCTGTCATCGCACTGAGTTTGGCTGAGAGAATTTATTATACCATTGTATAATTTAAAAAATCGTGATTTTTTCCTGTCTTCAGCTTTTCCTGTCAAATGACAAACCCAGACATTGGAGACTACTGAGAATAGAGCTTTCACAGAAAAGGATGTGTATCATATGTTTGTAGGTGATATCCCTGGGATAATATTTAGGATCAGATGACACTTGTCACAGTGCTTTGCCTCTGGCCAGGGTGAGTTGCAATATTCAGTTTTGTAACTGAACAAAGGAACAAGGAAAGGAAAACCAAAACCAACCAAGTTGGCTGGAGCTGAAATGTTCATCAATTTTTGGACTTTGTTTTTCTTGGGAAAATAGGGGGAGAATATGGTCTTAAAATTACTTTTTGTTTTGAGATACTTTATTTTGTAAATGATGTATAGGAAGTAAAATCAAGGGATTTTTTAAACAAAACTGTGAAAGCATGAATGCAATTTTATAATATTGGATTGGGAGAAATGTTCTGAGCTTCAGTGAAAATTACAACGAAAGAGTAATTGGGGTGCACTAAGCAAATGAAATTATTGGGAACTGGAATAGCACCACATTCTTACTGAACCATTTCCAGTGTAAGACCTGATAGGGGTAGGTGTGTGGAAGGAATATTTTATAGCTGGATCAAGACCTCTTTTATTTTAAAAAAAGGAATGGTTGCATAAGTAGCACTTACACGCAAAACATTGACGGAGCAGCACAATGTTTTCATTAAATCTCTTCTCATTCTATGTCCTAAATATAGTCCTTATCGTATTTTTTTCCTTCTGCATTTGACTTGTTGGAGGTTTTTGTTTTATAAGAGAAAGGCAAAAAATAGTAGGTCTTTTAAAAACACTCCAGGTTGTTATTTGCTACAAGGGATAGTACATACAGAACACATCAGTGTGGAAGGGTGTGAAGGATTTTACTGGAATTTAGTTCTCCTTCCTTAATGCCACAATCCCAAACCTGTAAAAGCCTTCCTGCCTCTCAGCACTGCCATGAATCTTCCCTCTGTAGGATCATAACTGCTGACTTTCATACCTTTATATTCTGGCAAGTGTGTACCATTAAACTCATGTGTTTCGTAGGTTCTGCTCTAATTTTTGTATTTTAAGGTTCACAGGCAAATATTTTCAAATAGGAGTGCTTGACCAGCTTGGGGGACTGAGGAGGAAAAGAATAAATCAAACTGATTTTAGGATAGAACTGGTTTGGTTCCAGAATGTGTCACTAGTGCTACCTTGAGACCAAACATCCACAGTCTGTTCTGGGCTGGTGGCTGAAGCAACTGGACTGGATTTGTAGCAGCATGAACTCACCGTAGACAAGTCTACATTTGCTGGAAGATGAAGCATCCTTGCTTCAATTCAAGGTAGGAGTTCAGGCCCAATAAATCTCAAATATTTCTGATGTTCAGGATGTTATCTTTTTCATTAGTAAATTCAAATTTTCAAGAAATATATGCTTTTTAAAAAAAGATTCAGGAAATAAAATTTTATTTTCCTTACCTAATTCCTACCCCAATAATGTGCATAAATCAGACTCTGCAGAAGTGAACAAGTTGCTTTTTCTACAGGATCTTCCAAGAAAGAAAACCCACAACCGAGAAACAGAATTTTTCATTTATTTCAGCACTTTCATCTGTGTTTTCTCAAAATTTTTAATTGTGCTGCCTTTGATTTGAAAACATTCTGGTGAGTTTTCAGTTTCTAAAAACTCACTCATCTGCCTCGATAATTTTTCTCCTGCTCATTTCAGAGTGAAGCATTTTTTTTCTAAGCTATGACATATGTCATACAGGTAAAAGGTAGTCATACTGATTTCTTGTTGTTTAAGTTTCAAGGGGTTTGTTTGGTTTGGGTTGGGTTTTTTTATAGTTGCCTTGATGCAGCAGAGCTCAAAAGTGAGTATGAAAGGGGATAGGGAGACAAACTGAACAGGGTAGGATATTTAAAAGCTAATTTCTAATACTGACTGCAGTGGTTTTGATTGATTAAGGGTTAATAGAAGGAAGTCAGTCCATAACTACACTGAGTGATTATATGACAAAGTAATTCACTTAGATGTTTTAAGGCAATTTATTTATAAAGTATTTGCATGTTAAAGGCAATTGTCCTCCTTTAAACTAAGTTTGCATTAAGCTGTTAACTAAGTTTCAGGAATGATGTATTGAGTGAGCTAAGCTTCTGCAAGTTCCAGTATTCTGCTTCATGAATAAAACTGTCACAGTAAAACAACCACTCTCTGTCTTGACATTATATTCAGTATAACAAATAAATTTTTAGAATCTCAGCAGACCTGGCAACTTCATTAACAGTTACGCCTGAAGCAGAGAATGAAAGAAAATCAATTCATGGAGTCTGATATTTTAGGGCTTACAGGAGAGAGGGGTTAGTGGACTGCTGATGAACCTTCTGTGCTTGAGCTCAATCTTCCTCCTACAGAGGGGAACAAAAATTGTAAGAGAAAACTTCCATCCAAAAAAGGTCCAGTGCTTGAAACAAGGGTGTGAATTAATTATAATCGGAAATAGAAACCAAAGTCTGTGAATCCTAATTCCATTTTACAAGAAATATCTATTCCAGAGAGCTTTTTATTTTTTTTCTTTTATTTCAAAAGAATTTCCTAATTCTGCTTCCATTGAACATGTTACAGTTGACCTCAGATGAAACATAGGCCAGTATTATAATATCCTGATTCTATTCACTGAAAAGTCAATGAATGTGTCTGATATGACAGAAAGTATCATCTGCAAAATTGTTTGTGAGAAAGTTTTTTTTTAATTTTAAAATTATTTCCACTTAAAGAGTCCAATGTGTATGCCTGGGGCTATGAAATCAGGAATAATCTTTGGGGATGGGGGCTAATCTGAAGCATAACAATTAGGGAAAAGATAAATCTATTGACTGTCTATGTTATGCATGTATATGAATAATCCCACTATTTTAATTCCTCTAAGTAATGAGGAATAGACAAATACGTTATCTGCATTAACAAAATTGGCTATAAATTAACTGAATTAAATCTCACTTGGTTTCCTGTTATGTAGGATGCAATTTACATAATAAAGAAGATATTTTTAGCCTTCTGAATATTGAACCAGAGTTGGATGAGGGAATACTGCAAAATCTTGAAATTGTACAACAGTTCTAGGCACTTTCTCTCTTACCTGGGCGTCTCTGCTGGCTTTATTATGAAATTTATTTTGGGGAAGTTCTTGCAGGCCTACAAGTTCATGCCATATTTTCATGCAGTAAAATTGTACACATGTAATGATATTTCACATGTCTTTGTGTATGCACACATACTTAGTGATATTTCCAAATTCAAAAAAAAATTATAGACGAAAGGTCAGGGCATAGGAGATCAGCAAATTAGTAAGTAGGCCAGGATGGCATAAAGGGAAATGTAATGAAAGCAAAGTGTCCAATTCATATGCAGTCAGTAGCAGTGATCATTTTTCTCCATCTGCCTGAAATACTTTATTGCATACTCACCTTTTTTTTCACCATAGTTCAACATGGCTTTGCAATAGACAGCTGCATCTGCTCAAGCAGCTTTCTGAAGGGCTCATACTATGTGATATAATGCTAAAGACTGATGCAGCTCGTTAGGCAATTTCCTGCAGTAAGAGATCACACTCTAATGCCACTCTCTCTGTACATGCAAGCCTTGAATGATCACTTTAAGCCAAGGATCTTTGTCATGTCAGTCGAAATGAACAGTCAAGACAGATTTCACTGTGAACTGAAGTGCACCTAAGGGAGGGTGTGTGGGCAGAATACAAGAGAGAAGCTCTTTTCTTTCTTTGTTATAGGTCCGGTGGTAGCAATCTGAGCCCAGGTTTCCCTTGTGCTCTTGGGGCACAGGAAGAGTCAAGGCTGTTTTTCCAGAAAAAGACCTGGGAAAACATTAATCATACTCCTGGAGAACTTTCTTCCTCTCATAAAAGCTAGAAAAGCAGTGTGGAGGAACTAGGAAATTTCTTGGCTTCATTGAGTAATCTGTTCTATATTTTCAAACTGTTGTGTGTAATCAGGCTAAAGTCCAGTAGGACAAGTTTTCTGAAGCTCCTTGCCATAATTCTGAGAGGATTAAGAAAAACTTAAACTCTTTTCAATTTTACAATATAACTATTTTATAATAGATAATTGGTCCCAACCATCCCTTACTAATGTTGAGCACTGTGAGCTGCTTGCTTGTTAATTATCCATGTGAAGGATACAATGTGGAGCATTTTTATTCTGTAGAATAATTCAGCTACCTCAGTCCATAGAGACACAAATTAGTAGCTTCTGACCAACTGTGAATTATTACTGTGGAGTTGCTACTTAAATCATTATTTATTTAATTGCTGCTTCATGGTACAACAGAAAAATATTGATTGTGGAAAGTTTGGTGCGTTGAGCAATGAAACTTTTGAAGTCCAATGACTTGACATGCAAACCTTTTGGTTGGATTCTCTAGAATCTAATCCTACTAGGTCTGCTCTGACCTTTTTATTCTATGACATCTATCCTGTACCTGGTCACTGATATCCATGAAACTTGTGTTAAATTCTCTGAAATAACTGTCTTTAATTAAATTTGGTTAAGATCAATCAGCAGGCTTCTCAGTTAACTAAGGGAAAATTGAGATACTGAGGAAGTAAACATTTTGGCCAGGAATAACTGTGTGCTTATTTGCTCTATGGTTTTATAATGCCAATTCAGCTCTGATTTTCACTGGTGAGAGAGAACAGCACTGGCAGGTCACCAGTGACCCCACTGCCTTGTTTTTATTTCTGCTGCTCTTGTGGCTCCACTGGGAGCACTGCCTGTGATTTCCTTTCAAGAAATGGTAATAAAAGTCGTGTCCAGCGCCGGGTGAATGATAAAACACCCACTCAGTGTCACAGGAGTAAGTATGTGCTTCCTTATTCTCCACCAAAACATCCTGCAGCATTGAGGCAGCAAAAAGGTTGACCTTGACTTCATCAGGAGAGCTCTGGGCAGTTCATATTGTTTGAAAGTTAAGTGCTGCAACAAGATGCAGCAAGGCAGGCCTTAGGTGCAAGGCAAGTGGTGATTCCTGCAGGACAGGGCAGCAGGAGCTGAGTGAGGTGAGCAGTGGCAGTGAAAGGAATAAGGTGAATGTGTCTTTACAAACAGACCGTGTGAATCTGCTTGTAGATAGGGCTAGGAGCTTAGAGATCAGAGAAGAAAACTCTCAGTTCTAGAAGGTGTTACTAATCAACATGGACTGTTGCTCAGCCAAGGCCATGTTAAATTTCTGAACCTAGAGAAAAAGAACAAACACTTAATAGAATTATGAATAGGTTTTTTCTTTTATATAACAAAAGGGGGGTGCATATTAGAGGGGGACATAGAATAGGCGATTCGAGAAGTCTGTGCCTTCCGAGTACCTCAGCCAATGGGGAAAGGAAGAGAGTGTTGTGGCTGGGAATTGGGATGAAAAGGGGGTTGCATCCCCCAACAATTCGAAAGAAACCATGAAAAAAGCCCATGGCCTCTCCCTTTATTCGAATAACATTACAGGACTCCTCTGTCTCCTTTTTGCACATAAACCTCTAGTGTTTGTGGATTAATTTTCCTGAGAGCGGGATGTGCTGTGGCTGCTGGGCTGCAGTGCTGTGGCACGGGCGATGGCCTCAGCCAGGGCAATGGCCTCAGCCCAGGCGTTGCCCCGGCACCGTCCCCTGAGACCAGGGCCGGCAAGATGGACCCTCACAGCTCCAATCCTGCCCCTCCTGCCTGGTTTTCCTTCCCGTTCCCCTCCTGTGGCTGGGAGGAATGGCCCTTCACGCTTGGAGCACCTCACTGAGCTGTTGCCATCCTACTGAGGGGCCCAGAGCAAATGCAGTACGGAATTTCCCTGTGAAGAGTTACTCCCTGCTCTTCAAACACTTCTGCTCTCTCCCTCTCTTAACTGCTGCAATCTATTTAGTTTAACATGCCCTTTCCTGTATAAATGGCACTTAGGAAATGATTTCTGTTTTCCCCGCCTATAAACCATGCTGAGATTTCTTTGGTTTGGTGCCACATAAATGAGAAAAAGTTGTGTGTATGCCAGGAAATAAAAAATACCAATCTATTGTCTCTTTCTTTTTATATGGCTACTTTCATCTGGAGATATTAAATCACCTTAGGACTATCAGTTAGCTGAAAACAGATTTTACTGCATGTCTGAAGTTAAAAAGTGGTGAAACAAAAAGACATTTCAGATTTTAATCCACATTTTTGGTGCCTTTTTTTTTTGTTCCTCTGTTGCCTCCCCCCAAAGAATCCCAGAGCTCAGTGAACTTTCTCTCAGACTGAGATCACCACCATATATATATATATATATATATATGTAGTCTGATCATGACAGTTACAGAGCCCTAACTTCAGGGAGTCACCAAGCTGGGCCACACTGGCAAATGACTTTCTACTTACAATAAAAGCACATTCCTGTAAACAAGATGTTTAGAGTATCATTCATTTTCTCTATTGTAGAGAGCTCAAAAGGTTTCCATGTTTTTGTAAATATGTATTCAACTCTTCACATTTCCAAGACTGCAGCCATTCTCAAGATTGGTGGTAGGAGGGGAAGGGGGATTAAGGTCATTCAATTTAGATCTGGTTGGTGCCATTTAGATAGTCTAGGGCAAACCAATATTTTGACCTTGAATGAAATGTTCTTAGATGTGCCTGTGATATTTTGGTTATGCCTTTATATATTCCAGACACTTTGCTGTCAGGCAGAAAAGTTAGATTAAAATTATATTCATATTTGAAGTTCATCTTTAGTGGAATCTGCACAGGCACAGACACAATTGTCCACTGTCTAGCAAATCAAACAGCACCTTCTCATCATTAAGAATGTTTTTAAAATCATTGTTCCATGTATTTTCTGTGCTTTGTTGGATTAAAACAAAGTACTCAGTGCTGCTAAGAGCTCAGTGCTGCTCTAGGGAATTTCTTCATGAAGGATGTCAAATACTTGTATGTCATGAAATTGCTGAAAAATCATCATCATGATGTTGTGGGTGCCTTCCTTATGGGTAGGTTTATCTCAATGAATGTCTCTGTTCTGTTATTTTAACACCTTTCTCATTACCATCACTCACTTGTTCAATGCAAAAAAATGATTTTTTTTTTCCTGCTGTCTGAGTGATAGCGTTATCTAAATTGTTGTCTTCCTTGGTTTAGCATTGCCATTCATAATGCTCTGAGAAAAACAACTTGTTTCCAATTACACCATAAATTAATGCTCTACATTTGTTTCTAATGGATTTATTTCAATCAAAAATTTTTAATGGGAGTTGGGCACTTGTTTGTCCTCGCGGATCTGTGAAAACCTTTCCCTGATGCCAGTTACCTTTGCAATGCCCTCAGAAGAACATGGATGAGATTGTCAGCAGCAATGGGATGACCTTCAATTTCCATTAATTTCAATTTTTTTCCTTCTTAATTGCTTTGGTGTTTTAAAAGTCATATTTCCATGATTGTTGTGAGAACAGCAGTGACCAAACACCCCAGAATGTCTGGGATTGCTCCAGCTCCCCGAGCTTTCTTCTGCTGTAGCATTTTTACCTTGAGCTACTTGAGCTCTTTGGAAAGGCAATATTTCAGTGGAAATAATGGCATTCATGAATGCAATTATTCATTATCACAGGAATCCATTTATGCTCTCCAACTGATTTTGATAGTTACCACCACTACAGAGTGACACAAATATTCAGCAATACTTTTATTTTTAAAATGCTAATTATGTTTTTAATTTGTATTTGATTAGCTGTGAACTGCTAGTTATGTTAACTTTTTTCTGAATTCTTATGATATTTTTGGTCAGCTGCAGAAAAGGTATTATGCTGTCATTTAATTGGTTTGCTTTAACAGTAAATTATTCTATGTAGATAGATTCAGGTAGATGTAAAAAGATTATTCTGGGGTCAAAATCAGCATTAACATATATTTAGGTGTGTTATTTAGTAACGTGAACATTTTCAGTGTTCAGTAATTCCATTCTATAGTAAAAGAGATGATTTATCAAAATCTACTGCATGATCAATTTGTAACAACAAAATAGATGACTTTATTTGCCTGGCTTCAGTACTATTGAATTATCTGTGTGAAATGGTAAAACTGTGTAAAATGAACTCTTCATATGAGACATCTTCTGAAAAATATTAATATTACTCACCACTCTTCTGAGTTCTACATAAAGGTGTCAGTTCAAGAAAGTATATAAATTTTAATGGGAAATTATAAATTATTTGGGGACTAACTGAAAGCCTGGAGGTCACTATAGTTCTGTTCTTGACATATTTTCAAAACTTTAGTCACAACAGGTGAGATTTCCAAAGGTGTTTGATAAAGGACAAGAGTGCAGGAAGTGCTCATACTGCAGTTCACAGTCGGGAGGTTTGGGGGCATGCAAACTTCTGTTGCAGGAGGTGGAGGGGATGTCCCAGAGAAAAATTCTGGGTTTCTGCTGTTTTGTGACCTCTCAAGTGTGTGCCACTTAGAGCTGGCTTTCCTGTGCTTTCTTCTAACAAGTGCTGTGTTTGTATTGAAATGGAAAAGTAGACACCTCATCAAATACACAAGTAAATAAATAACAAAAAGAAATGTTACAAAAATTTTTTATTCTTATCACATCATAAACTGTGTGTTATAATCTCTATTACAGGAGGTTAAAGCAGCACATGAATGATGCATTTTGACTTCACTGATTTGTTGAGAGAGAAATTTTCTCACAGGGTAGAGGATGTGGATGCAAAACTGCTCTGTCAAAATATTTTCTAATCCATTGATTTAGGTTCACATGGAGCTGAGCAGGATACACATTTGTAGGTAATGCACAGCTGGATGTACAGAGTTCTGTGAGAAGGTCACTGAAGGTCATGGAAGCTGGATGTTTTACCAGGGCCTGGGATTGTAATTCCTGGTAAATGCTTGGATGTGTTGTTAGTATTTAGACTTGCACATCAGAGGGGAGTAGATGCTCAAACTGATTTAGAATGAGCTCAGGATGAAACCAAAAATGATATTGCCATATTAGGTGTGTTGTGAAGGAAAACCAGCTTCAAGTTCTGATTTTGTATTAATTTGACTTGTCTGCATGATGCTCTATCTTCTAGAAATGCCTAAATTTGGAGGAGTAATTCTGATAATACCAGTGCATTATTATCTTCTTTTCTCTCCTGTCACCAAAATAAATGCGTGACATAATCACTAGAATGACAGGAAAAGGAGAGGAGCATAAAATCAAAATCTGGGTAGTTTTGCTGGCAATGTTTCTTGGCTTTGGTTGGGAGCTGTAGCACATTATGTATAAGATCCTTGCTATTGATTAAAGTTCAGCTAAAACTGAAGAAAATGGGTACAGAAGCCCACTCTCATGTGTATCTATTCTGGGAATGGGTTTTACAGTGTATGCTTATAAAAATCTATCTTCTCCTTGCCCTAAAGGCAGGAAGTTGTTGCAATTCTTCATTTTATAGGTCATGCAGGGAGTAATTAAGCATGTGTATTTCGTGATAGGTGTAAATTAAAAATAAATGTCAAATACACAGAAAGCACTTCCCTGAGTGTTTTTGCAGATATGTGATTGCCTTTTTTAGCTGAAAAAAAAAAATTAGATATCCAGAAAACACTGTGTTGTACGTTGTGGATATTTACAACTTCTCATACAAGGTTCTCCTAACACCTGAAGCAGAGAAATGCTAATAAACGAAGTTAAGAACATTGGTGTCAATCCCCTGAAAGTTGTTGCAATCTACCCTCATGAAATACCTTGTTTGCCAAGCATGAATGCTCACATGATGCACTATTTTTAGAGAATATCTGGGTGCCATGTGAATACCTGAATTTGAATTTGAACAAAGGTAGTCATGCTCTAACACTCACATATGCTGCTCAGTGTTTGTTATTTAGTGTTCTCAATATTCCTGCCGAGGATGTTTCAGTCATCTGTTTGGACAGCAGAAAAAAGAGAAGTTGCTTGGCTTAGATCACAAATCACAGTGAATAACAAGCAAGTAGCCAAAGAGAACACTCTGGAACTCCTCAGGAGGGCTGAAATGTATTCACCAAAACTTTATGACTGCATATAACAGAAATATCTGTTTGCCAGAGTTACACAATACCAAGGGTTACATTCCCTTATTGATCCATTATCAACCTTTCCCCACCGTGATATTATCAACTCCCTGCTACAAGGGTTTAGATTAATGTAAAGCAAGACTCCCAAACTTTTTCCAGTTGAATTTATATATCTATATATTTTCAGGTTTATAGATAAACTCAAGTGACTTGTGTGTCTTAAAACAGCAAATCAGGAACAAAACCAGAATCTAAGACTTCTGATCCAGCTTCTCCAGATCTAAGTAGTTTTGTTGTTGTCCTAGTTTGAGGACAGGTGTCTGCTAAGGAAGGCAGGAGCCTCCCTGGGAATAGGAAATGTAATCCCCTTCCCTCCGAATTAGTATAATTTTGAAATTAAAGGGGCTTTCAGGCAATGTTGTGGGAAAAGGAATAACAGTTCTTTACTACTATATATATATATA
>VZTJ01003995.1:45374-129762 GCA_013397795.1 Orthonyx spaldingii
AAACCCCGAAGCTGCAGCAGGGGTCCGGCAGGGCTGGGCAGGGCAGGGCAGCCCGACTCCCAAGCCACGGCTAGCAGGGGCTGGCTCCGGGAGAGGCAGGCAGGCAGCAGGAGCCAGGAAAACTCCACAGTGGTGACAAGCAACGGCAGCTTCCCTCTGTTCTGAATGCCGAGAGGCAAAGAGAGTGAGCTACTGCTCCCCTTCCTTTTTCCCAGCCCCAGCTGTCCCGAGATCTCTGCCTCCTTCAAGAGGGAATGTCCAAATAAGGGAATAGCTACTTACAAGTTTTTTTACTCGACTGGTCTTTCTTTTGTTTTTCCTAAGCACCCAGTCGTTATGGTGTCTTAGCAATGTATGGGCAAAAAATTCCCTAAGATAAGAGAAACAAAAAGAAGGATTCCAAACCCCAACAGTTGTATATTCTATAATCTGTAAAATAAATTAAGTTACATTTGAGGGGATACTAAGCTCCACGCATTCCAAGATTGACATGATATTACAATCCCAGTACATAAACACAACTTCTAAAATAATTCAAAAAGCACTAGTATCTGGTTATTCATATGTTGACTTACTATTTACCTGTTTCGCCCTTTGTATTGCTTAGAAGTGTAATCCATAGTTTTTAGTAAGAGACAGCAGCTCTGTACTGCCTGGAACATCTTTCATGATCTGATTTGATTGCATAGAAAATAGAGAACACAGTAACTGAGCAGATTCCTTGGATGCTGAAAAACAGTAAGTTTAGTATTTATGAATAGAGTAATAAGTACCATGTGGTATTTCCTGAGTATCTGGCTCTTGGTAGAGGTTAACATCATATCAGTATTTAACTGTTTCCCAGGTAACAAAATTAGAGGCCCTCAGAGTTAAACATTCATGCCTGCATCTGCTGAAAAAAGCACAAAATCAAAAAAGGTATGTAAATCCTCAGCTGCTGGGGCAAAGTGTCAATTATATTGGTAGTAAAAATGTCCCACCATACTGTTTTTTATGCAAAGCCTGAACCATTTAAAAATTTCCCTAATCTAAATACAGCCTTCCTTATGCTGTTACATATGTGTACAATGATATAAAGGATTATACAGACTGGTTGTTTCTTTCCCACCTTCCTCTTCATCCGTTGTGAAATCAAATATCCAAATACCTTTTTAGTCTGCAAATGGCTGTGAAAAATGTGTGATCTGGGCTTTGTTAAATTATTAACTCCCATGAAAAGTAGCTGACCAAGAGATTGCATCTATTCTCCTTGACCTATGAAATGTTTTGGCTCAGCTGCAAGGAATATGTCAGAATAATTACTGAAGGAGAGAGAAAAAAAAATTACCTTCATTGAATTGCCATGAATCCTTTTTAAAATAAGGTGAAATTGACTAAAGCATTATTTATTTTCAAGTCTTGTAATTGTTCCATTGCCATGGAAACTTATCAGAAGTACCAAAGCTGAGTATTGGTATAAAAAGAACCTGGCTTATGTTAAATCCCCAACGAGTCAGTCTGTTCATGACAGATATCACTACCAGTTTAATGGCCATCCACAAATCCTCTCTTATAAAATAGAAACAAAACAACAAAAAAGACTTGTTTAGTTTTCAGTCCGAGAACTCATCTTATATATGAACAAGAGATTCTTCCTGTTGAAATGAGAAGCAAGCTGGGATTTTCCAGAACTCTTGTTCTAACTTAGCTTCATATTGTCAAAGTCAACAGGACTGACTGGAATAACAAGTTGAGTAAGGCTTTACCTCTTAGAAAAATTCATCTCATTCTCCAGGGTAAGGAAAAAAGATTGTTTTCTTTCTTATATGAATTTTGTGGAACATGTGTCCAATGCAGGATCCTATAATTCCTGCATTCTTCAGTTAAAATTTTCTAGATTATCAGAAACTTCTAGAATTGGGTCAGTGCCTTTGGATTTGTCCTTGTTATGGCTGGTTGGATTTTTAAATGTGCTTAAAAATCTCGTCTGTAAAGTGTCCCTAGCAGGTGTGCTAGTGATGAACTGAAATAAGGAGGCTCAAAAAACACAAGAAAAATAGAAATAGGCCAAATAGATTAAATTAAAAAGGGGAAACACTGGTTTCATAGTTAACTTTGAATACATTTTGGCTAAAGTTTTGGAGAGGCTACAGACAAGACTGAGACATATTGGCTGTACAGCTGCTGTTTTTCAAACAGCCTCCCCCCTGCACTTCCCCTGCCAGCCCCATCAGTAGAAGATTTAGTACTTGGATGTTTTTAATGCCACTTAATGTAATGCCTTGTCCTCTCTTTTTTTTTTTAGATATGATTGCCAATTGCAGCAAGCTGTTTGTTGCTTTCAACATGTGAAGTAAACAGGCCTTACAGATAAGGGTGATGGTATCAAATTCTTTTAGATGGTATCTCATGACCAGTTTGACCCATGGTCTTCAAGGCTGAAATGCTGGATGAGGGCTCTGCAGTTGCAGCAGTGCATAAGTGCCTGGTCACTTTCTTGTAACTGGGAGATGATTTTTAATGATGTTTGTAAATTTGGTGGTGAGAACAAAAGTTGTGTAATGCAAAGATATTGTAACACTAGTGTTCTGTCCCTGTGCTTTTCTCCTGTTGACCCTACGAAAGGCCTCTGCAGGAAGGGACACAGCTGCTTCTCTGCCTTTTTGTCTCTGCAGAGGTTCACTGTGTTCACCTTTTTTACTCCATGGGAAACATTTGGAATGTTAAGGTTTGAGAAGGGGAAGACAATCTTATTTCTCATGATGTACATAAAAAAAAGAAATTAAAGATGAGACTGTGACACAGGTAGCCAGGAGACAGTGGCAGTCCATGAAAATATCCTTAAACACTGTAGTCTCTAATTATGGGGGGTGGTGGTGTGTTAGCAGATTTTGCCAAAAAATGCTCTGAATCTAATTTATACCTTTAGTTTTCATTTTACCACCCATGTTAGGATTAACCAAATCACGTTTCAGGCTAACTCCTTGTCTGTTTCCACAGATGGAAACACGGCAAACCATGTCCAAACACCCATGTGTGTAAGACAGACTCCACTGTGCTCAGTTTTCGCAGGAGCTGACTGAGACCCCACAGCCACAAGAAAGGGTCAGCGCTTGTGTTCAGCAGCACAAAGCCAGAGGCACTGCCGGGTGTTCTCTCAAACAGGGAGGAATCAGGCATAGCCTCACAAGGGTTCCTTCCTCCCTAAACGGCCTGAGGAACCCCAGAAGTCACACAACCATTTGGCTTTAAGCCTGCTCCAACATATTGTGCAATTTAACTCAAAAGACCATTGTTCTGCCTAGGCTGCCTCATTCTCATTGAGATTTGCAGAGGTGCAGCCAGCTCAGATATGTGCAGAAGAACACCAAGGTCCTTCACAGGAAAATTTTAAGTGTCCTTCTGGAGGGCTCTCCAAGAATGATGAAGTTTCTGGAGGCCGGACAACTGCGGAGGATGTGACCATTTGTGCTCTGCTCGGCAGTCATTTGACAGCATTCCTTTGTAGACACTGACCTGTTCTCCTTCCTTTTCTCTAAGATTCAGCGTGGAACTGTAAAAAACCAGTCAGGGAAAGACAGTGGCCACGGTTTGTTGTTATTTAAAGCAGCAGAGTTTTGTAATGACAGGCAATGAAAGGGCTGGCGCTTGCTGAACATGACACATCTCCTGGTAATGTCACTGCACATAATGGAGGCAGCGCTCTGGAGACGTGTGATGGCTTCTGATATGCCAGGAGGCAATTTAGTCAGGAATTAACTTGTGTCTAATCTGATCAGTGGGCTCTTCCAGGTGAGCCAGTCAATGCAAGAGTGGACCGAAAGATGCTTTTTTTGGAGGTGGGTGAGGGAAGGTAACTAATTTGCAACTTTCAAGCCAGAGACGGCAAAATTTGTTGTCTTTTTTTCTCTTGAAACTGCCTTCAAGTAAGATTTCTAATTGCTGAACTTTGCCTTGAAGGGCTGAAAAATAGAACAGAAAAAAAGTACTTGAACAGTTCCTTACACTGAATTATCACACAGGGGATATTAAGGCCATATTTAAACAACAAAAATCAGCACAGCTCTACAACTTTTACTGCAGTTTCATTGCTCTGTTTAAATTGCAGATTCTTATAAATACATACACATATTTTAAAATCACTTTGACAGACTATAATGTTTCAGTCTTCAAATTTATTTAATAGACAGGTTTTAGCTAGTGAAATAGAGGTAAGTACAACCATATATTTAGTTGCTACTTTTTATGAAGAAAATATGGTCTATCAATAAAGATATTTCTGTGTATTCATTCTGTCCCAGGATGTTTGATGTATTTGTCTTTTAGGTGTTTTGTTTGTTTGCTTGTTACCCTTTCAAATTTATTATTTAAAACCTACAGAAGTGGATCTAGAAAAGTTTTTTTCAATTTTAAAGGAGGAAACAATAATTTTGGTTTAGTTTGTAGATACAGATTTTGTAAAAATAATGTTTTAATGAACAAAATGATTTATTCAGCTGTTTTTTGTTGCCTTTCATAATTCTAAGGAAAGATGTCGATACTTTGGAATTTAACATTATATTGTTATTTTTAGTCTAGTCATTGCAACATTTCATTGTGATCAATACCCTGACATCCCAATATGTAAGCAGTTACTTATCTGTTGAAAGTCACTGAGGATTTTTTCCATTGCCAAGTGAGACGTGGAGGACAAAAATAACTTGAATGGGGAAATATCTAGAAAAGAGAAAATGAGAATAGAATTCGATTTCTAAAAAGCAGCAATTTCAAGTTTTAATACATAGAATAAACATGCCTGAAAGAATTTGCATTTTAAGAGTGTCTGAGTTTTCATTTGGCAGTATTGCTATCATTGACTCAACAGTAACAGAAAAATCTGACGGTCTGGATACTTCAGATCAAGTGCATGTTCTGTAGGACTGTTGAAATAATTTAGTTTAGTGTTTAAGACTCTCAACTAATATTTGGATAGAATATTATCTTGTTTCAGAAGTGGCCTTATGTTGTTCAATGGGACCACTACTGGAGCAAGATGTTCCCATAGCTGAAGGGTAATCACACAATTATCAGTTCCTTCCTCTAAAATTAAGATCTAATTATGTATTTCCTTTACTTGAAGAGTCTTGTTTACAGGGTTCAGTTCCTGATTTTTAACATGCAAAAGGGAAAGGGGTTGGAATTTTATATAGGACTGCAGACATTTCTTTTAGCAACAAAACTGCTATAAAAGGTTTTATAAAAATAAAAAGCATCTTTTCAGAGCCTAGATATTAACTTACATAGAGAAACTTGCCTGCTTTCACACCTGCAAATTATCATTGAGTGTGTATGGCACAATCAGAATAATAGTTAATTGCTTTTAATTCCTGCAGTGGAAAATTTTTTCTTGTTGTATCAAGGACAAGAGACAGACCACCCTGCTTCTCTAGAACACTGAAGGTTATTAGTGGCTGATGGCTTTCAATACCCACTGTGATCATTAACAGTGTCAAATATCTGTCAGCTGCAGGAGGCAAAGAAGCTGCAAAAAAATCATTCTGAGAAATGATTGCAGAGAGCTGGATGGTCTCAGGACCACTGAGGTTTGCTGAGATCTCAAGCCGTTCTGAGATTGTAAAATTTGCTGCTTCTTATTTGGAATATTTTCTCTTTGTGCCCTTATGAAAGAAATGTTCCTTCCTTCAACAGCAGTCCACACTAAACCTAAACAGATACTCATATATGGAGAAGGCTTGGAATTGTCTTCATACCATCGTGTTGCCAGGTTTTCTGTAAGATTCTGAATTTTAGAAGCAGACTTGTCTATTTCCTGCTAGTGGCCAGGTAAGCTGTTCTCCTCTGAAAGGAAGCATAGTGGGCAGTGCTTGTTGATATATCTGAAAACGCTGTGAACTGTATAGAAGTATTATAACACATTTTTAATTGATTAAACCGGTTTGGCAAAGAAACAGAAATGGTAAAGATACAAAGAAAGAGGGTAGCGGGAAAAATGGGACACAATTTATGGATTAAATAACTGTTCCATTGAAACTCACATAAATAAGTCCTTTCCAGAGCTTCTTTACACAATTATATCTTCCATCAAATAATTCTTAGCTGAGATTTTTCTTTTGTCCCCTGCCAAGGCTTTACATCAGGCTTATGCAGAGATCTTGAACACTTTACATCTACCATCATGTCATGATATGTGTCTATTTGATTCAGAACAAGCCTGAATTTCTGAATCAAGGTGCAGGTTGTTTGTAAGAGATTAACAACCACCTTTTTAAAAGGTCAAGAAACCTTTTATCCCATCTGAGCACACTTTACAGAAGGTGATACACTATCCTGTTTTATTGTTCCTCTGTAACCATCAGCAAAAAGAAAAGGCTGTTTACTTCTTCCTCTGGTACATTTGTCATGATCTTCTCCCCAGATCTATTCAAAAAGGTGTTCACTTCTTCCTTTTCCCTCTATTCAGTTCATAATTCCATTCATTTGGCATTAATTTGCCATTAGAATTTTTTTCTGGCCCAGTTGGTTCTTTTTTCTCACTTCCCTGAATAGAATGCAAACCCCCAAAAGCTGCTTAGTTAGGACATGAGTAGACTGGGGAAATGGTGCTTAAAAATGTATTAGGTCATGCATTTCAACAGACTTGTTTTAAGCATCATTATAGGTTTATTGCACACCTTTTGAAATGTAGAATCTGGCTGTGCTGAAACAGTTTAAAGGTAGGAAGTCCTACATGCAGTGCCCGAAATCATGTTAAAATCGCTGTGCTGTTGTGGTTTAAGCACACTCAGAGCAGTTTCACAGCCTTTTGCAGGCACCTCTAAGGTGCTGTGGGACCTCTGACCCAACTAGAAGCCACGTTGTCAGGGTTAATGAGGCACTCAGCCCAAGATGACAAGCTCAGCTGGAAAGCAGGAGATTGACTGAGGTTCAGAGTCTTGCTACGAGCCTGTTGCTGCTGGTCAGCTGCAAGGAGGGGCAGAGCACACCCGCTCAGTGTGCACAGAGAATATGCTCAGGGCTGGATGAAAGCATCATGTGCTTTAATATTTTTGGGAAACTTGTAGACAAGGACTTAAATTCTTGGGTTTTTTTTAAATAGTTTGAAATATGCTAAACTCATTCATCTGTCTATTAACATAGCAGTGAAGTCTGTTATGCTTGTCATCAAGGAGGAACTATTTTCTGTCTTGGCATTCCTCTCATTTTGCAATGGGTTTTGGTTGCACGCCAGTCCAAAGCCATGTGTTGTGGTTGTTAGGCGTGACATCTCCCCATCAGTCAGAGATGCTGAGTGAGTAGTGAACCATGTTCTGTTTGGTTTCTCCACCCTAAAGGCAGAGGAGCTCTCCTGGTGTTAGCCAAGTTACTTTTGATGCCTATGTGGGTGAACACAGGCAAAGCTGAGATAATTGAGTTGTTCCATTTAACTGAATTCCCAAATCACATCTTTATTTTTAACACTTGTTTCTGGATTATTATTTTTTTTTTTTTTTGTATTCATACACTTCGGGGGAAAAGAAAACCCAAAGAAAATAAAAAAATCCAGAAAATATCACAGTGACAGAAGAATTAAATTTGGAAGCTTAACCGTTGTGCTTCTTGCAGTACTAAAAAGTCATGCTATGGTCTTTACTGTGAGTGAAAACTGTAATAAATCTCTCCGATCAGTAGGTGCAAATGCTGTACTATGTAAATTGCTTTGAGAACAAAAAGGGAGGACAACACTATTAAAAACTGATTGAAAGGCCACAGTTCCTTTCATCAGGCTGCTCAACCCACAAACTGTGGAAGTTAAAACCACTCTGGGACACACAGCTGAGAAGAAAAAGCTCTGTAAGAAGATGTACAGGTTGAAAAAAGCAAAATTCAAATAGTCATCAATGACTGTTCTTTTAGAGGACTTTGGCTAAAGAGGATAACCCTAAGATAGATCTTTTTGTTGTGGACATCCCAAATTAGAATCTCCAAAGCACAGAATCCTCTAGGTTGGAAAAGATCTTTAAGATTGCCAAATACAACTGAAAATTTGCCTCTGCCAAGCCTCTGCTAAGCCATGTCCCCATGAGGCACATCTACATGTCTCTTAAATACTTCCAGGGATGGTGACTCACTTCTCTGGACAGCCTGTTCCTATGCTTGGCAACACTTTCCAAGAAGAAATATTCCTAATATCCACTCTAGTGCACTCTTGAGGCCACTCTTGAGGCCACTGTCTCTCATTCTGTTGCTTGTCACTTGGGAGGAGACTGACACCCTCCTGGCTGCACCCTCCTGACAGGGAGTTGTAGAGACTGAGAAGGTGTCCCCTGAGCCTCCTTTTCTCCAGGCTGAGCCCCCCCAGGTCCCTCAGCTACTCCCCATCAGACCTCTTCTCCAGACCCTTCCCCAGCTCTGTTCCCTTCTCTGGACTCGCTCCAGCCCCTCAATGCCTTTCTTGTTGTGAGGGGCCCAGAGCTGGACAGAGGATTTGAGAAGTGACCTCACCAGTGCCCAGTCAGGGGGCAGTCGCTGCCCTGGTCCTGCAGCCACACCATGGCTGGGACAGGCCAGGTGCCATTGGCCTCTTGCCCACCTGGGCACACCTGGCTCATGTTCAGGAGCTGCTGACCAGCACCCCCAAGGCCTTTCCCACTGGACATTTTCCAGCCCCTCTGCCCCAGCCTGGAGCTGCAGGGGGTTGTTGTGGCCCAAGGGCAGGATTTGGCACTTGGTCTGCTTGACCCTCACACAATTGGCCTCAGCCCATGGGCCCAGCCTGTCCAGATCCCTCTCAGAGACTTCCTGCCCTCCAGCAGATCAACTCAGTATTGACTGCTGAGGGTGCACTTGATGACCTCTTCCAGATCATTGGTAAAGACATTAAACAGAACTGGCCTGGAGCACATCACTTGTGATCAGCCCCAGCTGGATGTGACTCCATTCACCACCATCCTTTGGGCCTGGACATCCAGAAACAGAATAACTGTGCTGTCAAACATCAAATACGTGTGAGAGTTCAGTCTGGTCTCTTTGCTGCTTCACAAGTGCTCAGTTAATTAACAAACTTTGATCATCCTGGTGAACTTGTAAACGGAACTGGATAAGACATGCTGTAATCACATGGCCCTCTGTCAATCACTCCTCACCTGTTCAGAGTCCTTACTCTATTTTTGTATTTACTGTATTTTCTCTCTCCCAGGGTAACCCATGTGGTGCTGACTGGTCTTTATCATCCAGTTTGTTTCTGTCCACCACATGATGATTTTTCTAGAGAAGCTTTTCTCCCCTGTTGTCTTATAGTTCATTCTCCAACATAATTTTGCATAAAATTTTACATTCTCTGTTTCTTGCTCTGTTGCAACATAAAGCTATAATTCTCCCTTCTGCAAATTCTGTAGCAGTAGCTCTGCTGAGTTCCATTTGATTGGTGAGACAAAATCATTTACACGTCTGTATTTCTTAAAAATCCCTTCTGTCAGTTTTGAACGAGTATGAGTGGGTTCTTGGCCAAGAATATGGCTAATAAAGTCATGTTCTGTTTTGCAAATCAGTAAATTCCTGTTCCTTAAGATGTACCTTGGCTTGCAAATCCACTGCAAATTCACCTACATGTTGTCATTTGATTATATCTGGAATAAATAGCAGTTTTCTCCTGCTGCTTATCCAGGTGTAGACATTCCAGGTTGTATTTAATAACACAGCTTCCTAAGGTGACCTCTTTTCTGCATGAATGTTGGCTCTGACCTTCATTTTGTTGAGCTCAGTTCATTACATATTTTCTCTGCCTGCCTCTGCACTCCCTAGGGAACACTCTCATTTCATTGCACAAGGGGTTTCACTGCTAATGAAAATCCCTAAGCATCACAATTAAAATTTATTCTGCTGTGCTCAGTCTATGAAGAAGAACAATGTATATTGCAGTTAGTAATTTAGATCTCGTTAAAACCAACTTGAATTATTTATTTTCACATCAAGCCAAAGTAATTTACATGCATATATTAAACTTATGTCTAAAGGTTAAGCAAAATGAGCCACATTCTTCCATTAGTCTCACTGGAGCCATGGACACCTGATTCAATATAACTTAGCAAAGATACTGCTTCAAAGCAAAGCAACTTCTATATTTCATTCTTCAGATAGTCAGAACAAGCTGGTGTCACCTTTACAGAAAAGGAAGACTCACTCCATTGTTGAGTATCTCAATTTCTTTATGCTGCTTGGACACTTCCTATATTCAAAATATATTTTAGAGTAAACCTGTATTCAAAATATATTTTAGAGTAAAAGTCTTTCCTTAGAAAATCTATTATGGCTGTTTCTTGCATTGTTCTGGCTAAAACTGAATGAGTTTTTAAAACAAGTTTAATTAGAATCTTCTCTGCTATAGATACTCTGTGGCTTTAAGAGACTGAGAAATTGAGCAAATTCAATGTATTTGAAAGGAAGAACCTTTCTTTATCACAATGAATGAAGGGTGTTCTGCATATTTTTGTTTAACATAAGTAAAAAATTTTAAAAAATATAATTGAATTAGAATGGGAATTGAATTCATTAAGTTGAGCCTTAAATAAAATTAATAGTAATGGTAAACTGTAATGAAAGTGAGATGTGTGTCTCGAGAGTCTTAATTCAGTACACTATTAACTCATTTTTCTTATTATTATAATGTCAGTTCTTTATTATAATGTTATAATGTTACATTTAAAGGGAATGTTTTCTTACAGACATCCAAAAGATATGTTTGTGAAATGTACACAAAACATGTGCTTCGTTTCTTAGCATTTGATACCCTTTGACTGAATCAATAAATATCCTCCCTTAGGTGGACTTTCAGAAGCCTTTGAATCAGACTTTAAGCCAGGATTCTAAAACTCCTTGTATATCCAAAGTTAATGAGGCTCAGTGTTGGTAGAAGTACCAGGAAGAAAAGCATTGGACTTCCCATGTTGCAATTAGAGTCTTCCTTCTGGACCAATGAAAGTATTAGAAGACTTCAAGATAAATATATTCAGTGAATAAATTTCAAACTGTTGCCTTGAAAAGATACAGTTTTTTTAAATCTTACAAAACGTTATGAAATCTGAAAGTTAAATTTCTGGTTTCTTTAAGCAGAGGTTACCCCTGAATTATCATGTGCAAGCAATTTATTTTCTAATTTATTAACATGATTTGAAGTTTAAAACATATTAATTTATGTTCAATCATAAGCAACTCATATTTTTTGATTTTAGAGCTTTTCCTTTGATGTTAAAAACACACTAGGGTGTAAATCACAGTGTTGTAAATTTTTAAACTACAGAAAGACTAACACAAAATTTTTAAGAGGCACAGTATATTACTGTTATTGTAGTAAGGAATTTTGTAATACTACTGATGCTTTCCTACTTCTAGGTTCCAAATTGAAAAATCTGAAACTAGTACAGCAGCACTGAATTATGTCAAGTAGCTTTCTGTAAAAGAAACATTGTGTGACTAAGAAGGACATTTTTGGCATATAATACTTATATATTATGTATCTTACATGGCAGAGAAGTTCTGCTGATAAAGGAGCAAAAGATGAAATATCATTTGTGAAATAAGTGATGTCCTGCAGGTTACCCATATATGGAGAAACCAGGCAAAGAAGTGGAGATTAAGTGGGGCATTTTTCATATAAGTAAGGAAGAAAAAGTATTCTGTGTGTACAAGCCAAAAAGAGCAATTTGTTGGTTAAATAATGACCATAGGCTTGGGTGCGTGAACATAACAGAATGCAGCATTCACATCTGAATGGTAAATAAAATAACGCTCAGAAGATTTTGCTTTGTTTTAGGCACCCATTCTTAGGCCCATTTCTAAGAATGTACACCTGTCTTTAAAAATTGATCAGTTTTTTGTCATCAAAGGGTTGTGATGGCCTCAAAGACATTAACAGCACGATACACATTCCCAGGGTATGCAGCACCCTTGTCGCGGACAGTAACAAACAATTCTGATTTAAATTAAGAAATAGGATGTGTATGGTAATTATTCAGAAACAAGGGAGACAAATCTTCTACATTTACATGCAGCTCTGAATGAATTCACAGTGGCATCTCTTCTGGTCAGCTTCTCTCATTTTGCTCTGCAGTGAAAAAGCTCTAAGGTGTGCTGAGTTCAGGCAGAATCTTTTGTGTGTGCACTTGTGATTTAATAATAACCTCAGACACCTTGGGAAGTGTTACAGACAAGGAAAATTTCAAAGAAAATATGATCTAAACGATTGTAAAGTAATGCGCTTTTTAAAATCTCACTGTGAGAAAAAGTGACTGAAAGGATCGTGATGCTCAATTATGAATATTTTATTCCTGTGTAGTGTAACATCTTTCAAATAAAATGCATCACATTAGTGAAAAACCCAAACACCTAGTTCATTAAAAGATAACTGCATCATGAAAGACAGGAAACAGCCTCTTGAAAGTGCTTGGCAATGCACATAAAGCACTTTTACTTAATTCAATTTGAAACTCAAGCATTGTAAAATAACCGAGCTATATTTTCCTTATCGGCATAATTTATGGAGCAGAATTTCTGGAACTGCAGTTGTTTGCTTAGTTTCCATTTTCTCCCCTTTTCTCAGTAAAATAATCATATTCATCCCTAGAAGCAAGGAAGAAAAAAAGAACTCTTCTTCCACAGCAGCCTACAAAGTGTATTCAACTCAGCTTTCCTGCACATTAATACCCCTCAAGTACTTCGAATGCTTTCTATTTGTGTATGAAACTGTTTGTGCTGGAATGTTCTCACCTTTGAGTAATTGAGTGCAATATCTTCTAATGCTATTAGAACCACAATGCAATAAAATATAAAAGGATGCTGTCACTAGCTGATTCAGTTACATTTTTCACATAAAATTTTAACACCAGAGACTGTGAAATGTGTAATATTAAGGTCTCCAATTCTTATAAATTGGCGAGCATGGATCAGGCCTAGCAGGAGCCCCAGAGCCATCTGGCTGGAGCTTGAGATCTCTCTCCAGAGAGCAAATCAAGTGTCAGACTGCATCTTTCTGTTAGTTGGAGTGAAACTACTATAACTTACTATTTCAAAGCTTGTGGTTTGGAAATAACCACAGCGAACCTGCAGATAACTCCATGATTTGAAATTCAGCATTACTCCCCCTATAACCATACTGGCATGGAAGGGACCCATGGGCAGAACCAAGCCCTTAATTCTGAGATCTGTAACCATCACCAGCTGCATTTCTGCAGAGCTTCACTGAAGTGTGCTAGGAAGTTGTGTGGAGTGGTGAGAGGATCATCACAGAAATGGAGAGTCATTGTGACAGTCAGTAGCAACAACTTAAACTTTGCAGTAACCTTTACTCCTGGAAAGTCTCTTTGTAATTAGTGGGAGATCTTTTGTCAGTGGGAAGCTGGGTAATGGATACTGAGCCTTTCTTGGCTGAAGAGATAATGAAATACCTTTGAGGATACAGGACTGGATCTGAGGTTGCAGAGCCGCAGAAAAGTGTAATTAATAGAGGAAATGTCATTCTTTATAGCACAAAGATTGTCATCTTTGAAGAGGATATTACAGACCTTGCTTATTCTGATATTCCCAAAATAGCCTGAGCTCCTATGGTAAAATTCGTACAGTGGATAAGGCAACATGAGATTTGTACTTTACTGTTTCTATGAAAGCACAATATATCTGACCACTAAGGCAACAACCAGACTAGCATGAGACAGAGGAATGTCACTGATGTGTAACAGCAGAGCACTGCTAAGTCCTGGATAACATTCACAATCCAGTTCTCAGTCTACATCATTAATAACAACAGTAGTTAATACAGAGATAGAAGAACCTGTTTAAAGAGAAGGCTGCTGAAGCCTTTTGCAGCTGAAGGGTTAGGTGGTTTCCAGGCCAGACAGATCAGTCAGATTCTGGCAGAAGGGTCTTTCCCCACCGTGTTGGCTTTGGGGTGGCAGAATCTTTTACATTTCTTTTAGAAATGGTAGCAAAGGAATTTAGTGAGGGGTTGTGTTTGACTGTCCATTCTTACCAGCCATAGTTTTTATGGAGGGTGTCTCAGAGGATCCCCCATGAACCAAGGTCTGAAGTCCTTGCCACTGTCATGTCGTGTCTGTCCAGTGTGCACCAGTGATGGATGCTTCACTTACTGGGATTCCCTGAGAGGTGAAAGAATTTCTGAGATTTAATACATAAAATGTTTTATGGCATAAGTTGTGGATTCTTCATATTGTTTGTATAAAATAACTTAATGGCTTGAGTTTGCCTTGTTAGACCATTATTCTGAAATCACTGATGATTATTTTCTGAAACATGGATAATCAAATAGTTTATATATTCTTTATTGTTTACAGTCAAATATAAGTGAACAACATAAAAGGGGAAGGCACAAGAAGAAGACCTTACAGGTGAGGTTGGAATAAAGTAATATATTGCACAAGGTCTTCAGTACATTCCGAATGTGAACAAAAGGATCTGTGGTTACGTGAAATATTAAATGTTGGCATTTTGTGCAACATCCAGAGAGACTATGCCACTGTTATAATGCATTTGAACACTGACAGTGTGCCCCAGCCAAAACCACCTGTGGTTATGCTTATCAAAACCCTCAAGAATTCAAGGCCACTGAAATCTAAGATGCGCTAAACTGGGAAAGGAAAAGCTGAAAAACAGAATACCAAGACAGCAAGAGATAGATAAAGAATGACTGTGCTGCACTGAATCAAGAATCAATTATATTTTCTGAAAAGTGCATGCAAAGCGCGTGGACAAGCTAGAGGGACCAATCATGTAATGTGTGATCGCGTGTACAGCAGTTGTAAAAGTATAAATAAGAGTCTTTTGTAAACAATAAATGGCTTCTGCGAAATCATATTGATTCGTTGTTCAGAAGTCCTGAGCTCCCGCATGCCACAAGCAACCAGTAATCAAAGGTAAAACACCCCTGTGGGTAAGTTTTCGGTTTAGGGATAAGAAATAAAACTTACAGCTCAATGGAGCCAGGGTAGTGCTGTAGGCATATTATGAGCTATGAGAAATCGATAAAATAATAGAGATCAATTACAACAGAAAGGATTTGAAGCACAAATGTCAAGAATAGTGTACTTGTCTGTTCAGACTGAGACTCATTCATCTACAGTCTGGCATATTCTATGATTGATTTTCAGATGTTAAGAGGAGTCAATCTCCTTGAGCAGAGGCAAAGATCCACATTCTTCTTCTGGAGAACAGGTTAGATGCTCAGGCCTGAAAACTCTTAAAGCACATACTTTAAATTATATCTGTCCAATAGTTTGTGTAAACATATACTTAATATTGACAGAACAAATATTTACCCTGAGATATTCTTACTTAGATGAAGTCTTTGTGTTTTAACTTCTGATATTATGTTTATTCTTAATTAACTTAAATTGCTTTAAACAGCTTAAACATAAACCAGTCAGATTAGTTATTTTGTGCAAAGACAGCAGGATGATGAAAAGAGCCCAGAATATGATAAAGTAGGAGGATATATCTGCCTTCTGCATCAGAAGGAAACTTTTCACCCTTTTATTCTTAATTTTTCTCTGCGTTTTCTCCAGCTGCACAATTTGTTTCAGGCTGTCTTTATTACAGAGGACTGCCGTACATTAGTACCAGGCACGTGAGGATTCATGGGGAGGTGTATTTAAAAAATGTCTTTTGGTTTTTTTTAATAGAAATCTTCAACACTTACTGATCAGTTTGGGTCAGGTTTTTTTTTTTTTTTTTTAAAGTCTGACAACTCTTCTGAATGAGCAGCTTATTTTCTGTCTGCAAAACCATCAATACAATACTATTGGTTCAGGTGTCAAGAGGCACCTTTTTTTGGAGCTGTGCTTGTCCTATGTGGTCTGTGCCTAAGTCCAGAGCCTCTGTGCATGTGTAAATGTAGTAAGTGCCAGTTAAGAGTTTAGGCAGCTTCTATGTCATTGCTTTCTCCCTCAGTGGGAAGCCAACCTCTGAGGCTCTGAACATCTGCTGCCGTGGAGCAGAATGACAGTGCTGGTGTCAGAGTGTAGCTCTGGTGCTGGAATTAGGGACAACTCTATCCTCATTTAGGATATGGCAACATGTGTTCTCATCAGTCATTTATCTGCTAAAATGTGCCTACATCTGAATCGTAATGAGGGGGAGAGGGAGATGAGTGAATGCCTGCCCTTGGATACGGAGAGTTCTCGGAATCATCACCCACAAGGTTAAACAAAGACCGGCTGAAATGGGTTGCTCCCAAAAGTCCACACTGCATGCTCACTTCTACAGGTAATTGGAAATCTTGTAACATTTCTGTCAGTTTCTGTGGACAGTTCTAGTTCTGCCACTATAAAGGACATGTATAAGTGACTGGTAGCGACCAGGATTATGTCCATGAAACATTGACTAGAAGCTCCCAATTGAATGAACTCTGTGTTGGAAAAGCCAATTAGATTTTACTTGAATAATGGAAAAGAAGCAGTGTTCTTTCCCTGGTAAATACTGAAACCTGTATAGAAACAGATGAAAGCTTTACTGACAATTGTTCCCAGTTGATGATAAGATGATGGATAAAACCAGAACATCCTCTTCAAATACTTTATCTGAGCAGTTATGACTGAAAAATAAATATGAGGCAGTCAAAAGTTAAATTGTTTCAAGGTTATATGACAACACTAATGGCTTTTCACGTTGCTTTGTTTTTCCTTTCAAGACTGAACAGCATGTACAATTTTGTGTATTTGTAAAAATTGATGTTGCTAAAATTATGTAAACATTTGCCATAATATAATTGACTGTATCTCACTGGAGTTCATGTTTGGGTACTCTGCTAGATGTTAAATTGAAAGAAATGTAGAACTGGTCCAAAACTTGAAAAGAGCTGTAATCGCTACTCCATTACAATTTATTTATTTATTTTTTATAATCAGGATGTAGATTTGAATTAATGTCAACAGACCTGATACAAGATTTCCCTCTGGTGTGCATAAAGATCTAGTCCTAAGAGAACAATCCAGTTCCTGTTAGAAAGGATAGCAAGCTTTCCATCACCACTAATTATTTCTGGATTGGACCCTAAACCGTTTCCAGGTGTGCTCATCTAAAGTTCTACAGAGAACCCTTTTACTAGAAAAAGCCATGCTTGCACAGGTGATGTTGAACTTTGTGTGAAAGACCAACCCAGTGGGAATAAAAAAATAAATCTATAACTTGTTGCAATATTGGATTTTATTCTGCTACTGCTTGACTGGGGAACACAAGTCACCCGCTTTCCTTTGATCACGGACACTGTTCCTGCATTAAATCAATTGCTGTTCCTTTGTACCTACTCCATGACATTGAAGATTGTTCCTCAAACTATTCGAATGTTTAATGCTTAAATTAGTCTGCTCTGTTTAAATGACACTTTTGGCTTTGCACTCGGGAAATGATTTTGCAATAAAAATGAAGTATAGCAGAATAACCAAGGTCTTTCAGCTCCAGAAGATTCCTGAGGCAATCCTGATAGTTAATGTGATATTAGTATTTTTTATACAATTATACCAGGAATTTTTGACATTTCTAATGATAATTCTGGTATTTCAGAAGAAGATTTCTCAAAGAAGAGTAAGTGTTAGAGTATTCTATAAAACTCAAGTAATCAGTTTGAATAGATTTGGGCAGCAAAGATCTGTAAAAAGAAGTTCACAGAAAGGTGATGCCTTGGAGAATGAAGTTCCCACACCTGTTTTCTTGGTGGTAGCTCTGGTTAAAAATGTTCTCGGGCTTCAGCATCTTTCCAGAGATCCCTCAGCTGGGATAACATATGGATCCTGTTGCTGAACAGGAATTTGACCTGAGCTTGTAATTTCTCAAACAGGAGGTGGAATAGAGGTAAGAATTGGTAATTGAAAACATAGGAAAGGGCAACTGCATATGTTGAAAGAGAAGACCTTAGGAAAAATGACCACATCAAATTTTGCATTTCTTTTTCCCTGTTTGCTTATTATATCGATATCCATTCTCCATTTGAAAGGATTTTTAAGCAAATCGGGCTTTCTTGTGTCAGCTCCACAGGACAAAGTGGAGTTGCCACATGCTAGCTAGAAGTGAAGGTGGCTGCTGGAGTCCAGGGTGCCTTGGTCTCATCTTGCACAGCTGTGCTCTCTTGGGAAAGGGGAAATTGAAGCTGTATAAGAAACAGGTTCTGGAAACTCTCTTTAACACAGAGAGCACTTTAGGTTAACCAAGCCTTTCAATGCTGCCAGAGGAGAAAATCCTATCCCCACTTGTTCATTCCAGCGACCACCTTTTGTTTACACAAATGTGATCCATGTAAAAACCCTGGAGTCTGGGAACCAAAGCGTGTTTATTTTGCCAGGTGAGTCATAATTGGGATCAGTTCCCTGAGCAGCTACCTGAGCATTCCTTCTGGCTGAAGTGGAGGGATGGTTTTGTGAGTATACTGAAGAGTTTGAGCAGCAACATTGGCTTACAACAGCTTTCAGTGCTCAGGGAATTGTGAATGCACTTCTCAAGGAAAGACTGGCAGCTTGCTTTAAAACTAGGCAGCAAATGAAGAAAAGTTTACCTTAGCCTGGAATTTGGTCTCACTATATATCTCTTGGATTTGTAAATCAGTGCTACATAGATTAGTGCATGCATCACCAAACCCACAAAGAAGATATAGGAGTGTGTTCTCTCTGCCAAGCACTGAATTTTGTGCTACTTCCATTACCTGAGTTAAAAATATAGCCCAAAGCATGAATTCAGGATAAATACCGGATGCAGAGAGTAAAATATGTGCTTCAGTCTATCTTTTATCTGGACATCTACAGTTTCATGACTCTTTCCCAGCCTGTTTGTGTTAACCTGCCTTTATATCACACACAGCTTCTTTCTGTGCTTTATCCACTGACACTGCCTCTGGGGCAGCCTGGCCCTGCCCGTGTGCTGAGAGCACAGTCTGTGCATGAGGATGTGGCTGCAGTTCCTGCATCTCCCTGGGACTATTTTCTCTGTTCAGTCCTTGAAATTAAAGATACATTTAAAGGAATGGGAACTATATGGAATCTTGTCTTCAGTTTGTATCACATACAATGAAGATAGTGAAGACAAAACAGATTAACCCGTTTTCCTGGTCCTCACATTTATTAGTCATCTGCAATTAAAGAATGCTAATCTGATGGGGCAAGTGGTCAGCTCCAGGGGCACATTTCCAATTTCTCTCACCTTATTATATTACTGCAAGGGGAAAGCAGTCAAAATCTTTTTATGCTATTATATATTTCAAAGAATAACATTCTTGCCTGGGCTGAGACTTTGTCTGACAAGTTTCAGTGCCATTTGAATTCTTTATGCTTGAGCATAACCAAGACAGGAAATAAAGGATTTTCATAATAGAAATGCTCTCACACCACATTAATTGTATCAGCATGAACTGTGGCACTACAATCAAGGTTGTTTTAATTTGACTAAAAATGAATCGATTACTGCAAATCAATTGCAAACTAATAAAGGTCTTATTGTAAAACCTACTGATAAAATGGAGTGGAATTGTTCTGAACTGTGCTCCTGGGAGTGAGATTTAAAAAGAACTTAGTGCTGGCTTTTCTAAATCTTTGATCAGTGATGCTAATGGAAATATAGGCACACCTATCTCCCAGTGTTTCCACTTTTCATTAAACTGTTGCCAGATTATTTCTAAAAGAGAATTCTCTTCCTTAAAGCTTTAGTCTGAGAGGAACTGAGCTGCTCCTGGGTAGAGTTGTGTGTTCTACAGTCCTATTGTCTGCATAGGAAATTGAGGGTGCTTAGCAATTCAAAGAATTTAGCTCATGAGCACAGAAAAAGAGGCAAGTAGATTGTTTAAGATGTCTAAAACAGGAGTGATTCATCCCAGTCTTGAGCAGTCATTTTCAGGTGGGCTCTAAAATCAGTCCATCTCTGCATTGTCCCAAAATGTAGCCTAAATTACTGTGTTTTGACTAAATGCCTCAATTTTTTCATTACTAAAATTAGGAGAGAATAAGAATCATAGTACATTTGGTGAAAATACATTTACTCAGATTATTGGTAATCTGAGCCCAGGATTGTTTCACGATTTCCATGGTAAAAGTCCACATGCTGAATGTTAAGTTACAAGTAATCAAACCTTGTCTGTGCATTCAACCTTCCCCAGAAAGCATCCAACGTAAACTTTATTAACTCACACCTGTTCATAAAAAATGCAAAACACATTTGAATTTTCAGCGATTATTCTGTTATCCCACAGGCTTTTTTCATTAATGCTGCTAGTTAAGAGTTCAAAATTTCTATTTCATGACTAAAAATATGAAGTCTGTTTTCCTAGTACTTTAGACACACATTTTGACAGCTTTTCTGTGTTGCTGAATGTATTGATTGTGAAAGTTTTGTAAGTGGCTGTTTGACTAAGCATTTGTGCCATCAAAGCTATATTTGTCATTTGCTATTTTGAAGCAAAAAAATTAAAAAAGAAAGCAAATTGGCATGTATAAAAGTATCAGGGATATTCATAGAATTAATAATGATGACAGCATTTGAAAGCATTTTAACTTCTACTTGCAGATGTTAACCAACTTTTAACTGCCAGAGTTCAGGCAAAGAACTGTGTGAGTTGTCTTGATTAGTTTCCCTTTGCTGTTACAGATTTTTTCTGCCTTCTTTTGAAGGACCAAGTACTGAAAACTGTCAGATGCAAAGTATTGGACTGTATGCAAGATAGTTTATACCAGGATGGCAGGTCTTATGATTCTAGAGTCTTTTTCTAATTTGCAATTCTCACATATTTCTTTTTTACTTTTTTTCCCAAGCCTCAGTCACACTGTCAAGGAGAAGAAATAACTCTCAGTGATTTAGCTGACCAAATATGTCAGAAATCATGAAAAATGACTGGTCCTATAGTCAGTGATCAAAGAAAAGGAAAGAGAAGGAAAATTATATACCCAGACTATCTGGCAAACACTTATTGATAGGAAATGCATTTGTTGAACTTAGGAACATTTTATGAATGAGTCATAAACACGATAGTGGTAGATTTTGCAGCAAGTAGAATCAGTAGCAAATAAGTTTTAAAATTTTGAAAAAACAATGCTTTATATTCTCAGATTAGTCACTTAACTGAGGCTCTGTGGTTCAAATTAGTAATCACTAAGTTCAGACAACCATATTCATCTGAATTGCTTTAAACTAATTGTAGATTTATTACCTACACAGTGAGGCGGGATGCTGAGGAATAAGATTTTCTTCCCTTCACTTTTGCTTTAGAAATATTCTGTGATGTTTTGCTCAGGTATTTTGTCATTTCCGACTTCTGATCCTAATCAGAGCCAAAAGAATAAAACGTACAAAAAAATGCAATCAAACAAATTTAGTTACAACATAGCCAACTAAAGACAGGAATATGTTTTATTTTAAATTAACATGCTTGCTTATCCCCTATCTATAACATCCTTCAGTGGCAGATTTTGGTGTCATTTGTTACAGGTGTTGTTCCTGGTTTAGCTCTGTTGCTTAACCCTCTTTCAAGCTCAACATATGCGTTAGTGGCCACAGAGCTGGAGTCAGTGTCACCCCTCCCAGCAGCTCTGGAGGGATTCCACATTTCCCAGCTCCCCTGCACACGATGCTGCCAGCTTCCCTTGCTCTGGGAAAAGCTTTTCATTCCAGATCTCTGCTGATCATTGCAGAGTACCCAGTTGTTTAAGAAGACAGTCATGAAATGTTGGCTTTTTCTTCATAATTAATTTATTTATTCTTTATCCATAACAGCTGCTCATTCCAAACACTTCTTATTCATTGAGAAAGCTCCATCACTCACAGATGCTGTATAGATTTTTAATTTTCTCCTGTAAATGTTATATGATGCCTGTCAATTACCACTTTAGTCTAAGGCTTTAGGAATTAGATCAGCCTCATTAAAGTAGAACAAAGTAATTTCAAAGTAAACTGAATATTTTGTGCTGAGCAACCAAAAAAAAAAAGATACACTAATCTAAAATTGCCATTTTCATATTGGTCAGGCAGGCTTTCTTTCCTTGAAACACTCTGTAATGGATTTCCATTCAAATTAGGTATGGACATAACCACTGCTTGCATCTGTTAATGGGCACCAGGGTGTTTCATGTCAGAGCTTGACCCTGACACTTGCATCTAGCCTTGTGTTCCAGCTCTCCAGCAATCGTACGTTTGAGGATATTTAAAGTTTGGTCCCTTCTAGGGGCCTCTTTCATATTAATGCCAAGAATTTAAATGCTTTACTGAAAAAATGTGGAAGTCCATGGGAGCAGAATAGATTCTGTTTTAAATGTGGACATTATTAAAGTTAATCACATATTAACGTTTTATTGAATAAAGATGGATTTAACTGTTGCTTAGATATTTCCCTGAGTCAGTGATTTGGGTTGGTCCATTACTGTGTAAGGCCATCTGTGAGTTTTAGATGTAAATCTGAAGCCCGTGAATCTTTGAGACAGAAGAGAGATGTGTTGTGGGCTTTAAGATTCAATGTGAAAGCTTTAGAATAATGTTGTTAGCATTGTTTGCAAAATAACTGCAGTAGCTATATATTCTATCTAGTCCAGATGGATAAAATCTCTAAGGGACATTTGGTTTTATGGCCTCTAACTTATTATTTTAACGCCTAACTTTTATGAGGCAAACTCATTATTTTTAGCAGTCTTTTACTCTCTTAAATGCAGTGAAAGGCAAAAGTGGACCACAAATCTGTTACATTTAAAGCTACTGAACCAAATTTCAACAATTACCATAGACCTTGTGCATTTCTTAAATAAAAATAAGGGTAATTGTCTCTTGACCAAGGCTTTTACCCTCTGAATAAAACTCAGACATTATATTGAAGGCTTTGTCTCTATTATTGACTCAGTGGTGGTTGGGGATTATGTTCCATCAGGCCAAGTTAAAATCAGTGTGATTTGGCTCCGAGTTCAGCCCAATACATGCAGTGTAGTCTGTGTTTTAGAGCTGTTAAAAAATCTGAAGACATACATGGAACCTAAGAATAGGACTGATGTAACCTTGTTGGGGTTTGGAATCCTTCTTTTTGTTTCTCTTATCTTAGGGAATTTTTGCCCATACATTGCTAAGACACCATAACAACTGGGTGCTTAGGAGAAACAAAAGAAAGACCAGTCGAGTAAAAAAAACTTGTAAGTAGCTATTCCCTTATTTGGACATTCCCTCTTGAAGGAGGCGGAGATCTCGGGACAGCTGGGCTGGGAAAAGGGAAGGGGAGCAGTAGCTCGCTCTCTTTGCCTCTCGGCATTCAGAACAGAGGGAAGCTGCCGTTGCTTGTCACCACTGTGGAGTGTTCCTGGCTCCTGCTGCCTGCCTGCCTCTCCCGGAGCCAGCCCCTGCTAGCCATGGCTTGGGAGTTGGGCTGCCCTGCCCTGCCCAGCCCTGCCAGACCCCTGCTGCAGCTTCGGGGTTTTTGCCTACAAGAAGTCCAGGCTCCATCCCTGCTGGGGCCGTGCCTGCCATCACTGCCAGGGAGAGACAGCCGAGACCTGCGCTACAGTGCCCCCTGCAGCCGAGGAGGAGCCATCGCACCCGTCCTGCCCAATTGCTAACAGGGAGCAAGAAGAGACTGGACTGGGGGTTTGCTCTGTTCTCGTTTGTTGTGGTTGCCATTGTTGTTGTTTGTCTGTCTTGATATATATATATATTAGTAAAGAACTGTTATTCCTTTTCCCACAACATTGCCTGAAAGCCCCTTTAATTTCAAAATTATACTAATTCGGAGGGAAGGGGATTACATTTCCTATTCCAAGGGAGGCTCCTGCCTTCCTTAGCAGATACCTGTCCTCAAACTAGGACAGACCTCAGGAGGTCACTGGTTTCCTTTACTAATCCCAGACAGATTCAGCTTTACCTGTATAATATTTGACAGCCATTTGTCCAGCCTGTTTTTAAAATAGCCTGGTGACGCAGAACCCCCATCTTCTCTCAACAGTTGTGTTTTAGCTCTTCATTCTCTTGCCATTCAGCAGGTTCTTAATGCATAGGATAAATCCCCCCTGTGGTAACTTAAATCCATTACTTACTGCCCTGGAGAACACATCAGTGCTTTCCTCTCTTTGCCAACCTCTTGATGACATCAGCTGTGATTTGAAGTAAATATTCATTTCCCCCCTTGGTCTTCTTTCAGCCAAATAAAAGCATTACTTTCCAACTTTCTTCACAGATTTTTTGGACGTCTTGGGCGTTGCTCCTTTTTGAACTATCTTCAGTAGATCCAGCCCAAATGTTGAGCCCAAATCTGATGTAGCACTCCAGCTGAGCCCCACTGATGTGGCAGACTTCAGGTGTTGCATGTACAACATCTCTGCTACATCTCCTGGTAGGCTACGGCCCTGTGGATACTGTTCCACTTTTGGTCCATTAATTCTCAGATCACCTTCTGCAGAACCATTTCTATTCATCTACCTTGTAGCTGTGTGTCACTTTGTGGCACACATTGAATGAATTATTATTTTACTGATTCTACCACATCCTTTCAAACTCCATTCCTGTCCTCTAAAGCGCTTGCCATCTCTCTCTAATTGTTATCATCTTCATATTTAAGTGCCTTCTATTCTGCCATCTAAATCATCAATAATGGACCTTAGTGTCTAGAGTACAGGATGGATTTAGGATGGCAGAGCTCTGCTAATGGCAAACTTGAACCAGTTCTCTGTGGGATCCAGTTTGCTTGTAAAATAGTTCATATGTTCCACTTTTCCCTTTATAATTTACTTGTGGAGCAGAAGTGTTCCATATTCTGAGAACTGGCATGTCCTGGTGAGTCTCATGTCAGAATGCAGATGAGAAGGATGACACATTTGGAGCTGACTCGAATGGAAAGATTGCTCCTCCTTAGGAATGTGCAACAGACCTTGGAGGTTCGGCAGGGTCAATAGTGAGTGAAAAACAGGTGGGTCGGAGCATGAACGATTGGGCTTCTCAGATCTGTTAATATTAGAAGAACATATTGATCATTTGTGAACCAGTTCTGTTGTGGTAAAACCAATCCACAGCTCCACTGCCTACTTGCATGTTCAGCACAGACGTTATTATGTCCTCTCAATACTTCAAAAATGTATCTGTAATCCTTTCAAATTTTCTCTTTCACATCTTGATACAGGATTCCTCGGAAAACTGAAAGAATTTTTTTGTTTCATAAGTAATGTACATTATGTCACTAAGATGCAGTTTAAAACAAGTTCCTAGCACTTTATTCTGAATAATATGAAGGAGGGGCTTTTCTTTATCCATGTTGACCAGAACTTTGTCCCAAAAGAATTTCATTTTCTGTTTGTTAAAAATTGAGAAATATATGTTTGGGGAGATTTTAATCATTCTGGTCAAATCAAATTTCTCATGTTTGCCTCATATAGAATGTTCTCATAAGTGAACATTCTTTAATTTTTAAATAATGTTTAAGCAGATTTTATTTGCTATAGAGAAAGATAAAATTCAGAATTTTCTTTTACTGTTTTATTAATCCTTGTTCTAAAATATTGAAAGTTTAAAAATATTTTATATTCTTATATAAATCATGCAAACCAGGACATTTATATCCTTTTAAACAATCAGACCATGATAATATGAATGAAGAGCACTGCAAGTAATTATGAGTATATATTTCTGGAAAGTTGTACCAGAGTGATGTTTCAGATAAAGTTTTATTAAAACTGAAAAAAGCCATTTAATCATTTCCTCATAAATGTTTAGTACTGAGTGCTGCTGAAGCTGTACCAGCAATTTGTTGTGAAACAGCATTAAATGTGAAAGCAAACCAATATGAACCCAAGGAATCCTCTTAGGGAAATTTCTGTTTGGGTGGCAAAAAAGGGTTTGATAAATTCACTTTATCATTCCAAAGAAATTACCTAGTTCAACATCATTTGCAGTCCAACATAATTAGATCATGAGTAATGTGTAACTGATTGTATTTGTAGTGCAAACAAAACCCAACTGGGTGTGTAGATCAGAATATTGACGATTTCATATGGAAAAACAGATTAGAGACACAGATGGCTTAAGAGACCATGCTGACACTACAGCTTTCTGAAACTTTACAGCTGCTAGGAGTATAATCTTGCACTTTTGCAACTACTGAAAGGTGACCAATATGGGACGCTGGATTTCTGCTAATTTTGGGAAGGTGCAAAGGCATCTATACACCAGAGAGCCTGTAGCTTATGTAGATACCAGGAAAAGGCAGAGCAGAAGGGTCAGCGTTTTTGTTCCTTGACGTCAGCACTGTGCTCACTCTTTGCTGAGGATAGCACTGTGCAAAATGTTACTATTTATTCCATACCAGCTCTGAGCTATTTAATCCTTAATCTCTGGGTTGATGATTTTTTGTCATAAACTCTCAAAACCCAGAATAAATGTCAGAATATTTTTATATTTGCATTCCTGTGAAAATGTTTTCTCTGCATACTCATCTCAGATTTTGACATTAAATGTGCCTCCAGCACTCAGAGATACATCCAGACTGAATTCACTTGACAGCTGGATGATAAATGAAAGACAATCTTGATGTTTAGCATCATAAACATGTTGATGGACATTAGCTGATTACTATCAGCTAAATTCAGTGTATCAACCCGTCTTTGTGTACTTTGCTGTGCAACTCCTTTATTAAAAAGTGCAACAGGGAAAAGCAGGATTCTTTTAGACAACATTTACAGGTTCAAGTTCAATTATTACTGAAAGAAATGCAAAGAATCAATACATGAATATATTAAAGAACGTCTGTGAACCTACTTGCTTAAGTATTTATCACTTCCTGGTATGATGCATGGGAATTTGTGAGGCTGTTAAGTAAGAGGTTAAATATGCAATGAATTTTTATTTCAGGAAGAGATATAGGACACAAATACAGTGGAAATTTAATTAGCTGAATGGAATTATGCATTTTTAAAATGGTTTTGGCAAAGCACAGAGGAATAGGAAATGAACAGACTTATGTAAGCACAAAACTGATGGACCTGCTCTGAGTTTATACTAAGAAAGTTTCCTTTGGAGGCATGTTTAGTTCTTTAGAAAATAAAAAAAGACAATTAAAAAGTATTTGAAACTGCAAAGCAGGGTAGCCCTGGTGATCATTTGGACTCAGTGAGAAATCTCAAGATTGAGCTTTGTGTAAAGTAGAAAAGATTAGTCATCATCAATAGTTATTTAACAGTAAGATTGGAAGGCTTTAGAAGAGAGGAAATGCTTCAAAGAACTAAGTAAAATGTGAGTTGATTTGATTTAGGCAGCTCTTTAGTAAATAATGAATCTATCTTATTAAATGATTAATATTTCCACAAACAGATCATTCTTTAATCTATTTGATATAAGCATGGAGGAAACTAGTGTTTGGGACTTGGATCTAGCAAAATTGAAATAAAGAAATTGAAATAAAGAGAACTTTTATATAAGTGTATATAATTAATTATCATTTCCATTTCAATTATTAGTTGGCTCTGTCAGATACGGCCTTCCATCAGCTCTACCTGCCATTCTATAGCAAGGCTGTCATTCATCAACTAATCTGAGGGTCCAAAGCTTCTTTACATAACAGTAGAAAAAGAAATTTTTCTGGTGTTTATTCCTGGTCCTGCTGTCTATGAAAGCTGGGACCTGCACCGTGTATTCTCAAAGATCATCTGTGCTCACACAATAAATTTGACACAAAAACCATCTTGAATTCCTCTTGTCTCTGCAAATATCTGGTATTGGATGTTCAGAGCTGCCAGATTCTAGAAATTCTGAACACACTCACAAAAATTTCCCAGCCAAAATAGCTATCTTTAGTTTAAGGTAAACTTCTAAAAAGCAGTTTCTAGAAAGATCATCTACTTTAATGTTATTATTTTGTTATCTGAAACCAGATTGATTTCAAGAAGGGTGGAGTTCAAAGGATGTTGCTGGCATGGTAATAAGGCCCAGTTCAGTCAACTGAGGCTTCTTGGTTTATATGTTGAGCTGACCAAGCACTTTTTAAGTGATGTGCTTGCTTGAGATTCTCTGGTTTTGTTGCTGTTCAGACTTCAGTTTGTGCTGCTAACTTTATGGAAATGTTTTGAATTCTGAGAATGTGAAATGCAGCCATCCCTGTGTGGTGTTTCAGTGCAGCCACAGCTTCTGTAATAACAGACACTGCCCAAAGAGGTCATTTCAAACAGAGCCACATCAGTCTTGTATGGTGCTGCCTGGCTCATCCTTTATTTCCAGACAAAGTCCTTAATTCTCTGTAATTTTCTGTCAGTGTGGTGATACCTGCCCTCTGGGTAAAAACTGCAAGAAATCAATGTTCAGTCAGGTCAGGTCAATGAGGCCAGTTTAAGGGCACCTCTACTGCTGCAGCACCACAAGAGACTTGAGGGTCTGTCACAGCATCATAACACAATTGCTCTTCCATTAGAGCACCCTATTGAAAGAGACTTGGTGATTGCTTCCTTTCTCCACTGCTCTTTTCCCTTTCCTCTCCCTGACAGATTACTTGCCCTAGCACGTTATACAATACTCAGTCTTACTTAACATTTTCCAGCTAAAACGTTCACAACTCCCAGATTTCATAGGCTCAGGTATTGAAGTATTTTATCCTTCCATGCTAAATGAATGAACTGCAAATACGTCCTCCCATAAAGAGGCTTCTGCCAACAAGACATTCCAAGGTGCGACACTTGATTTTAGGCCACTTGTAAGTGAAGGATTTTCATGAAAGCAATTACAATGGTCTTTCTCATTTTGTAACTGCTTTTGACTTCAAGCTTTATCCATGTGTACTGGTTTTGGCTGGCATTTAGTTCATTTACTTCACAGTAGCTTCTATGATGTTTCAGAGTAGTTTCAGTGACTAAAATAACCTTGTTTTAGCTGTCACTGGGCAGAGTTTGCCCAGAGCCAAGGCCTTTCCTGCTCCTCACCCACCCTACCAGTGAGAGGCACTGGGAGGGGACACAGCCAGGACAGCTGACCCCAACTGACCCAGGGGATATCCCAGACCATATGGCACCATGCTCAGCATGTAAAGCTGGTGAGAAGAGGAAGGAGGGACATTCAGAGTGAAGGTGTTTGTCTTCCCAAGTCACTGTTACAGGTGATGGAGCCCTGCTGTCCTCAGAACACCTGAACACCGGTTTGCCCATGGGAAGTAGTGAATTAACTCCTCTTTTGCGTTGCTCACACATGCAGCTTTTGCTTTACCTATTAAACTGCCCTTATCTCAGCCCACCAGTTTTCTCACTTCTGCAGTTCAGCTTTGCTTCCCCATCCCACTGTGGGGGAGTGAGTGGCTGAGAGGGGCTCAGCTGCCTCCCAGGGTAACCTGCAATAGCATGTCCTTAGGTGTCTCTAAAAACCAGTTATTTTCTAGATCTTCTTCTGTTAAAAAGGCTGTGGACAGACAGTAGTCTAACAATTTATCTTTTGGTTGTCTGTAGAGTTAATATAGATGGCATAATTCAGTGTCAAAAAAATATATAAGCATTTGACCTTACATTATCATGTTAAAAAAAAAACAAACCCTAAACATGCTTAATTGAATAGTGTTTCATTCTCTTGCCTTTCCAACCAATATTCCTTAAAAAGTTTGCTCATGCACACAGATGCTTGAAGGTGCATTTCTAGTCTTCAGGATATTTTGGAATGACACTGTATATTATTCTGTACCAAAAATATTTCTCTGGTGAAGCTCTTTCCCATTTGTCAGGAAAGGTAAAACCATATTCAACATGAAAGTTAAATTTATTTTTCATTTATCTTTTGTTTTGGAGTTGTCCAAAGTGTCCAAAAAGATTCAGAGAAAAAAAAAAATCTTGATTAAGGCCTAATACAAAATACCAGCAAGATGGGGTCATGTGTACACTAATATTTGCTATGAAGGGCAAGGGAGAGAGAGGGATAAAATCTGACAACTCTTGGAGTAAAATAAGCCACAAAATGAATGTAAATGAAGAAAATGATAAAGCTTGATCTAATTTGTCTGGTGACCTTTAATTTTTTAATATGTTATGTGTCTATGGAATATGCCTGGCTATTGATCTGTCCATTAGCTGGTCTTGAGCAAGTGGTATATATATTATTTATTAATTTCCACTTTCTTTTATGTATTTAGGAATTCAGATCTTTGGAAGAAAAAATTGCTCCCCATCTCCATAGCAAAGTGATAAGTGATCAATAAGTATTTTGGGGATGGATTTTATTTTTTTTTTACAATTTAATTTAAGCAAATTTCATCCTTAAACCTTTTATGTCTTTCTACAAGAAAGAACACTGCTGAAATAAATAAGAGGCCATCCTGGAAAAGTGAGACATAGTGTACAAAAAATAACTACACCCAGATGAATCCATTGTGCCCTGTTTGGCATAAAGAATAGGAGAAGTATAAAGAAGATATGAATATTTTTCTTCTGCTTTTTTTAAAGGAAATAAAATCCCAGAGAAATAAAACTTGTGTTTGGGTTGTGGTTTTTGCTTGTCTGTTTGTTTTCCTCCACTTAAATAATTATTTTTATCAAAATACTTGGGGTTTTTTCAGGTGTAAAGCCCAGGTGTATACCTTGTTCATGTTAAACTGGAGGATCTTGTGTTTCTGTCTGTCCTTAATATTTGTCAATGCAGGAAAGCACTCTCTTTTGTAGGACTGGGTGAGAAGGGTGGATTTCTTTACCTCAAGGGCTGTCTACTGCAAAATTAAAAAGCTGTTGTAGACTAACATAGATAAAGAGACACCAAGATGAGCTATGTATTCTCTGGTTTTATTTTCTTGGCATTTAGGTCTTATCTAGAAATGTACTCTGTAGGAGAAAATAACAGCAGTATTAATTGCATGCTTTACTAATGAGTGTGTTGACACCTGCGAGCACCACGGAGAGCTCCACTCACAACAGCCAGGGTTGGGCTTGTTAGCACACCATGTTCAAAAGTGCCTCAGAGAGCTTCTGAAGGAAAACAATTCATCAGCTGCACGGGTATTTGCAAGGTCTTTCTCCCAAGCACAGGGGAAAACACAGGAACAGGCAGTAAGGTGCTGGGCTGCTTCTCTGACTGTTATTACGGGCAGTGGGTGCTGAGGTTGGGATGGAAGCAGGAAAGAGGCAGGAGGTGTCATGGCAGGAACATCTCAGAGAATGCAGTCAGAGAATGCAATATTTTCACTCTTGTTGTGGAGGCACCACCACACCAGCTCCTCTAAGTGTGCAAACTGCTCCTGACAGTCCTTCTCACAGCCCTTCCTGCACTGCACTGTTCTAGCTTTTTGGGATGAAGCCTAGTGTACTGAAGCAGGTATTTCCTGACAACCTCAGGGCTTCCAGCAAGGCTCTGCCTGCTGTTCTTCATGTTCCCAGACATTCATACCACAGAGGAAGAGACAAAAACTGCAGACGACCCTGCTTTGCAGACAAAAAATTTGCATTTAGTGATATGAGTTGGTTTGCAAAGCTGCAGAGGGTCACACAGCAACATATCAGTGATTTTCACACAGCCAACAACCCGCATCACTGCACCAAGAGGTGTTTTATTCAAAATGATTTATTGGAAACTTGGAACCAGCTGTATAGTGACAGCTGTGGCTACAGTTACAAGCACTTAAAATACATATTTTTGCTTAAAAAGGTCTTTATCCTTTTGGCCAGACAGTTTAATAAACCAAATAATAAACCAAAGGCAAACCCACAGTAATAGAGCAAAATATAATATACCAAACCAAATATAATAAACCATAGACAAACCTAAATACAGGAAAGGCATTCACATGTACAGAAATTTCCTGGTGCAGGAAATTTCTGTAATCCATACATTTGGTAATAGTCTTACACAAATTATTTTTCACAAATTATTTTTTATTTTTCTTGTTCAGTGCTGTAATTCCTTGGAGCCTTTTCAGCTATGGATGTTGCACAGAACTTCTAAAACTAAGACAACCTCAGAGTAAATTGGTGGAAGACAGTTCAGAGAGCAGCATGTAGGGTGACATTCCCTGTGTTATATCTCACTTAATGAAGCCTGCAAATGCAGTCAGAAAGATCTCTTAAATTAGATTTCATAATTTGGCTTAGAACCTGAAATCAACTTACCTCCACAGAAATCAACAATTCTGTAACCACAGTTGTACAGAGCCTGGGAGTGGGTGAAAAATGTGTAGGTGGAAACAGAACATAATTTTATTCTGCTTTCTTGGTGCCGGTAATGTCATAAACATCCTGCCATTTTGATATTATTGTGTTAATGTTAAAATATTTGGTTGATGCAAATAGGAGTCGAGATGTAGTATTCTTTATATGGCATTGCCCAGAGCAAAGTAAGAACACCATAACAACAAGTAGCCTGCAAGCTGTCATGTTATTTGTGTTCAGCTTGCAGAACAGCTTATAAAAAGCCATCAGCTGACAGTCATCCTGAACGTCAATAGTAATTGAGAGAGAAAGAATAGAAGAATAACAAATGGTGAACATGAAAAAAGCCAAAAAAGGTACAATAAAACACCCTAGGAACAATACTTTTCCGTACACTTTGAGTTTTCTTAAATGACAGTCATTTATTTAAAAATACAACTTCTCGAGTAAAACCCTTGAATGCAACCACTTTAGCCTTCAGACTTCACCATTCCCCCTGTAGAGAACTTTACTAATAAAAGGTGACAGCACACAAGAAACCTTTCTAAAATTTTACTGAACAAAACTATCAAGCGTTTATTAAATTGACAAAGATGACTACAGGGATATGAAGAAATTTTTTCTGAAAATAAATATATTTCATAGAAAAAATACCTGAAGAACAACAGACTCTGTGAGCAGTAACACAGCATTTAAGAATATTGCCCACAGTGCTGTCAGTATCCTTACGGATATACCTCTTGTGATTAAGCCTCACAGTAGTTATTAATCTATTTTTCTTTATTGTAAAATCATCTTTCATTGTTTAGGATTTTGGACTAGCTGATTGTTGTTTTGCCATGTACACAAGCAGTAAGTGACTTTGAAGCAATGCATCGTTTTGTACTGGTGAACATGATCACACAGGTCACTGCCCTGGGGAAATTCAGTTCCAGGAAACAAACGAGGAGCAAGAGTCCACATTTTACAGGGCTGGCTTAGTTTCAGTGGGACTATTTGTGAGAGCAAAGTGAGTGGGAATCGATCCTTTAACTGTCACTGCTTCATTTGAAATGTAAAGTATGTGAAATTGTAGCCTGGGGTTTTAAAATCTGAATTTTCACACACAACACATGATGACTAGTCTTTTCTAGATGAAGCCAAAATAAAAATGGTGATACAAAGCTAAAAAGACCTACAACTTGCATTTCTGGCTGTCTCAGGTTTTTCTGTATCCTTTGACACCTAACATATCAGAGAATGCAAAGATAAGCTACTGCTAGTAGATGCAAAGCAGTATTTTAGCACTCAGCTATGAAAAAAATCAGTTCTCTCAGAGAGAATGCAGGGCACCGGCAGCATACATTGCCGATTTCCTTGAATGACACATGGGATCTAATAAACTCCTTTTGCAGTGTGCTGCAGCACTTTCCAAATACCAAGGAGCTGAAAACCTAAGCTCGTAGTTGGCTTCATTAATGAGGAACCCCACTAAAAGTATGAGCAGTTCTGCTGACAGGCCATCTGTCTGCTGTCAGCCAGGAATCAATAGCCTGGCCCTCAACTGCATCAGCTGCACAGAAATTTCTTGAAGAATTCAGTGAGCAATCCCTAGAAAGCAAACTGCTTAACTGTGCCTGTCTTAGCTGCCACTGTAAGAAATCAACATCTCAATTTTCTCTAGGTGTTAAGAGAACAAATTAAAAAAAACCAAGAAAACACCCCAAAACAAAACAACCCAACCAAAAAAGCATGGATACATTATTCGTGCCAAGGAAAGAGAGAGGCAGTGATAGAAAAAGTAATTAAACATATCATTCGGAATAAGTTTCCTTGGTTTGGACCTAAACCTCTGAAACCTTCTGAAGTTTGCAGCATTCCTTCTTAAGAGTTTTCCAAAACATAAATTGTAGATCATCTTGGGAAATACTACTTCAAATGCACAGTGCCATTGATGTAATTATGATTCAGTGAGGAAAAGCAAAATTTTATTACTTCAGGACATAATATTTGTCATATGTGAGGTTAGATGAGGGTTAACAGGAATTAATGACCCAATCTGCTCTGATATTAAGGGATTTCAAAAAAAGGAGTGTTGAGTATGTTCAAACAGAGGAAGAAACTGAACCTACACTGCCTGGTTTTGGATAAGAGCTCTAAACTTAAGGTTACCACAGAAGAGGATTGTCCTCCTGACATAAGGTTTGTGCCACATTTTAGAAAGGAGACAAGGCCTTTTCTTCCAGGAGGACATTCCAGCTGTGCACCCCTGCAGGTGATGACTTCCTGAGACTGACTATCTTCTCACACCAGAGAGGAGTAGCAGCATTCCCTTGTTATCTAGGTAAGGCAGTCTACTGCCTTTAAATGCCTTTAGAGTTAGATTTCACTGCAAGACCCAGACTTAAGTCAGCTGGGAGAGCATTCCTATCCCTGCTTGGATTGAGCACTGACGAGCTGCACTGTGCAGGACAGGGAGCAGAAATTAGGATTTCATTCACACTGCAGTGCTGAAGTTGTCTGTGCCACAGCCACGAGCAGGAACTGCCAGTGCCTGTCTGGACATCTCACAACACAACAGAGGGGAAATCGTTTGGGCCACCAGCACTGGCATCTCTAACAGCTGCAAAGAACAGTTTGGCCTTTGTTTCTCTCATCTCCCAAAAATCTCACCTGAAATAAAATCAGTTTCATAGAATTTAATTGATCTGCTACAGAACTATAAACAGCTGAGTCAAACCTGCTGGCATTTGCAATATGAATGTTGATCCAATTATTGAGACTGACAGCTGCTAGCACTTTGCTGTAATAATAAAATGACTTACCCAGGGCTTTTTGAGAGCACCTTTCATTCCAGGTCATCCTCAAGTGTGCTGTGAACCCATACAGAAGTTATATATAGGAAGCACTTCACCCACCCGTGACAGGCAGCCACCTACGGATGAATCACTGAGCCTCCTCACAGCTCCCATCAGCGGGGCCCAGCAGAGCAGCTCTCACAGGAAACAAGGGTGGCACAGTGCTGATCCTCAGCTCCCTCATGCCTGCTTTTCTGCACACTTATTCAAGCCCTACATCAAAGAAGTTTTCAAAATGATTTTTTTTTTCTCTTTCATTATGCAACTGCCAGGCTAATATTTATTCATTTATTATTAACAAACAAAAACCAAACCCAGAGAATATCTCCTGATCACTTTTGGTCAGGTCATAAAGTTTCATCAGCACTAGTGCAAGTTTATGTGTATGACCTCATCATTAATATAGTTCATAACTATTAATGATTGTGCATATTAATTTGATAAGAAATGTTTTATAACATAGACAAAACAAAATTCAAAAAGCCACCTCTCTGTCAGCAGTGCTATCTCCAGAACTGTTGCTTTGACTTCTGCCATCTCACTCCATTCAGCCTGTGAAATATTAATCCTGTTGTGCTGTGGCATTTGTCAGCCTAGAGAGGGTACTTCTCCACTGCAATTACATTTGCGTCCCAAAGAAATAACGTCAGCAGTGAAAGTGAAGAAAAGCCCTGCCTGTGCTGTGCTGACAGTGGCTGGAGAGATGTTACTGACTCTGCTCAGTCCCAGCAGATCCCCAGCACCTCCTGAGCATCTTCACTCAGCAGGGGCCACAGGCACACCACTGGTCGTCCTGCAGGAGCCATCAAGGAATCCTGCTGAAAGCCAGAGTCGTCACTAGCAAGACATTTATATTTTTTTAAACCTGAAACAAGATTATATTGCATGTGGGAGCTGCAAAAAACCTCGTGGAAGCAGCCTAGCCTTAACTTTAAAAATCAAACGCCTTACTAAAGAGATCTTTTAAACCTTGCAGAATAAGAATTTTTACAAGCTACTGCTTTTTTCTCTCAGTTTTTCAGCACAGAAAAAGAGTCTCTTACATTTTTAATAGAAAAGGAAACCAAGAACAGGTTGAAAGTATATGCTGAGCACTGGGAACAGCTGCAATTCAACCCTTCTTTTGGCGTATGCTAGCTCAAAGAGAGCTCATAATTTTCAAAGTGTTTTTTCAGAAGAAACTGTTGGTGTTGGAGTCAAAAGACTGTTATTTAGACACATTTGGGGAGTTTTCCCTAGTTCCGAAATTCAGCTTAATTTTCTGTGACTGAAAATGCTACATTTGGAAAAAGATGTGATCAGCTGCTGAACACTTTCTGCTGCTTTCATCTAGCACTGCCCCATCTTGCGAATTATTCTTACTATTCTTATGTCATTATTTGCATTCAATTAGTATTTGGAGTGAGTCAAGGAAGCAAACTGAGCTCAGTGTCTGCTGGGTTAGCAACACTCATATTTAGACTTGGTTAAGAACTGAGTTTAGAGACTCAGGATTCATTCTCCAGTTCACAGTGCTGACTTTTCAATGTCAAAACTCTGTTGCAGGACTCAACCTCCATGAAGAGTTTTCATGAATGTACACATAGAGAATCTGATAGATCTTTTGGCCAAAAGAAGTAGCATGTAGATGTTTCCTACCCAACTCCTAAAATTTAGGAAAGAAATTTGCCTGCACCCATGCCTCCATGATGCACTTTAGTCATGGATCTACTTTAACTGGTGATTTCGTTGTATGGATTGTTTTGAGGAAATGGCACAAATTATTTCTGATTGAGATTCATTAGGTTGGTGTGTACTGATAGACTATTCCCCTATCTAATGAATCCTGTGCCAAACCTTGCTTCAGTAAAATCTATGAGATGGCAGACACACATACACACACAGAGACAGCTGATGTTGTGTAGGATGCCTCAGTTGGAAATTGTGTCAAAATTGCAGATTTAACACAATAATGTGTAAAATCACAGGCCATGACAGTCTCACTCTTCTCACAGCTTTTTTTGTTCTAATTTAATTTCTTCCATGGCTTGCAGTAAAATATTGTAGTTTATTTCAGGTATGATCATTCCTAAGTTGGCAATCACTGCAGTGATCACATCAGTCAGTATAAATTCTTATACCAATAGCCATAATCATTTGGAATAAGGTAGAGGTTTTCCACATTTACATGATTGCTTAAATACTTTTATGATGCTCTATAGTAATTTCATTCCTTTTTTATTTCTATTCTGTTTTGGCAAAATTAAAGTATATGCATTTTCAAAGTGCTATTAAAACACAAAGAAAGTGGAGATTCACTTTGAGTTTATATTCTATCAATAGCCATACTTGGGTCTGGCAAGATTTCTGCCTTTAACTTCTTAATGTTTGTTCACTACTTATATTTTAATAACTCCTTTGGGGTTCTGCTAGGGAGATAGAGAAACCAATGTGTGTTCCATATTATAGATCTTTAATGGAGTATAAATTGTTCATAGAATTATATAATGTTAGAAAAAGTCATGAGTTTCTTAGAAAAATATATTTCACAGTAAAATATACATTTAAATTTTACAGATTTCAACTATCTTTTGAAAATATTTTAACAACAATTATTACTTAATTGTGAAGTTTTGAAAATGTGTGCTGCAGTTTTCTGTTCTAAACCAAAGAAAAATAGTGGAGAAGATGCCTTTTGATGATAAACACTGATTGTTCAGCACTGAGAGCATCTCGGAATTTTCTGCCAAGAGAGTTACACTGCTGGCTCAACTACAGCTTTTCTTTTGAGCCTTTGGACAGATAAACACATAATCTTGGACCCATGAAAGATCTGAGTAGCTAAAACTAAAATATTGACTTTCAAACCTACCACTTGTCATCTTGCTCTGGGTTAATATAATTCCTCCAGGCACAAGAGACTCCCAAAGGTGCATCTAACCCACTTGGTTGCAAAGCCATTGGCTCTCCCAGGCCCTGTGAGCAAACAATTACTTTGGTATAGAGAGTGGAAGAGCTTTGGAAGTGAGAAAGGGGAATCTCATTGGAAACACCTCCTGCCTTGATGTACGGGCACACTTGGTGAGGCCTTCTTTCCTTCATTTTCTATTAGAAGATACGAAGCCAAGTGAGTTTCCTGGCTTGAGAAAAAAACATTACTGTGACACCTGACTAGATGGATGCACCATCATCCAGTCCAAACTACAGGTCCATACAACATATTTCTTCTCAACTGCTTTGGCTTTACTTCCTGGTTGCTGTCAGTTGCAGATTTTCCAAGGTTATGTTATGCAAAGATGAGTTTATATCTTGGCATTGTCTTCTGTCTCTCTTTGTTCCCATTTTCAAAATGAGAAGACTATTTCTTCATTTTATAGGGCATATGGAACACCAAATAAATATGGAACTGGGAGGAGATGCTCCGAGGTGGTCTCAGAATTTCCAGCCTCCTCGTCATGAAGCAATGCTCCATCAAAGCTCTGGCAAACCTGGCTATGAGTCCTCCACTTCTCAACTCACTATTTCTAATTCGTGACAGTGACTTCTGACACCTTGGAAGCTCTGGAAAACTGGTAATTATGTCATACTGATTCATTCTCATTTTAGAAAGTTCTGCTTAAATTCATACTGTTTCTCAAAAAATTATTAACTTAAAGTATAATTTAAAAATAAATATTTGCTTCCATGGGAAACTTAAAAAACCTACTTTTATCCTGAAATGAAAACTTGTTCAAAATATTCTAAATTCCCATGAAACAAAATTGAATTTCATCCAGTTTTGATCTAAACAATAAAGCCTTTTCCAGCATCAGAGTCTAATTTTAAGGAGCTATTAAAATACTGAAGCCTTGTTGTGATAAATATCAGCCTGTAGAGGGAATTTCAGTGGCAAAATTTTAATCTATTTTATAGAAATGCTCACAAGGTCATAGTAATTCTACTATAAATAGAAACATGAACAGTCTATCTCAGCTTTTATTTAACCTCAAGGTCCTTAAGAGTTCTTGTGCCAAACAGCCTCATAGCAACTCACACTTGATTTTGTGAAATTGCTTCAAAATCAAGGCACAATGAAGTAACCTCAGTCATGAACTGATTTAAAGCTCAGTATATCTCCACATTCTGCAGTTATTTCCTTCTGAATTACAGTGCCTCATTTAAATTTTAATGAAAAAGAACACTGAAGGTGAATTAATTAAAAAGAAAATATTTCTCTTTACAGCCTTGATCATTGATGTTGACTTGGCCATTCAAAATAATTACCTTTTCCACCCTGCTTAGTCATTTGATCCCATTAGAGTTACTCTGATTATCCATTAATTTAGGATAAAATACAGAATAGTACTTAGGCATGTAGATTGTCACCAATGCAATGAGGATGAGTAAAATGAATCAAAAAATTCTGCTTGGACTGGCAAGATGAAAGGTTCCCCATATTCTCAGCCTTATGCTGCTCTGCATGTCCAGACGTGCTGCCTCAGTATTCGTCTTCCACACAAAGCTTCTCAAGATTTCCAGGCTGAGGCATTTCAGTTTAAAGTCATTCCCCCTTGTCCTCCCACTCCACGTCCTTGTGAACTGTCCCTCTCCAGCTCTCCTGTAGCCCCTTCAGGTATTGAAAGGTTGCTCTAAGGTCTCCCCAGAGCCCTCTCCTCTCCAGGCTGAACAACCCAACTTTCTCAGCCTCTTCACAGGAGAAGTGCTCCAGTCTTCTGTGCACCTCTCCTTTGGACTCTCTCCAACAGGTCCATGACCTTCCCATGCTGGAGGCCCCAGAGCTTCTAAGGCTCTGGGATGAACAAGACCATTCTTAGAAGGAGGGTGCTTTGTCAAGGACTTATGTGCACCAAATGGTTTGTGTTGGCAGTATAAACATAGCACTGAACTGATATCTTTGGGACAATCCATATTCACAAGGACATATTGCAAAGAACCTCAGCAAGATATTCCTCCTTTCCCACTTGGAGAATGGATGGGCTTTGAAACTTAAAAGACTATGGAATGAATTTTTGTGGTGGTTCTAATACATTGCTAGTATTTAAAATAATGTCCTGGAGAATGAGCAGAAAAGGATTTGTGTTGTGTGTGCAGAACTGTGCACTTGTGTGTACACACTTTTCCTAGCACTGGGATGTATTGCAGGTTTCACACAGTCTTTGACATTCTGCATGTCATAACTGTCCTACGTAGACTTCTGTGCCACTTGTCGTTGTTCCTTGGTGGCATAAATGCATATATTCCAGCATATTTAACTTCTGATATTTATTCCATTAATTTTTTAAATTCTTATTTATTTACACTGGATCTGAATGTGTATATAAATAGTTAGCCTGTTAATTATTGCAGCTTTGTAAGGCACCACGTATTAAACAGTTGTTCACTCAAAAGGCAAGGGAGAGAATCTGGGTTTACATTGTGTGTAGAGCCTTCTGGCCCTGAGAATTAAATTCCAGTATAATGAGGACCTTGTGCTGGTTGTACACCAGACAGGGATTCAGCTTATTCTGCCAGAGATCTAGCAGGGATGTAAGACTGAGCAGCAGCTGCCAAAAATTACTTGATATTGTGTAAGCCCTTGTGCTGTACAGTTTGAGAGTTGAAAGTGTTCATGTGCAAGAGCAGAATCTGCCAATGAAACGTATACAGTAGAGCAACATTTGTAATAACCATCTGTTGTGTATCCCCTCATCTCCCTTTGTGCTTGCATGGCACAAAACATGGTGAGTCCACATGAGTACTTTGGGATTAATGATATAGTGAAAAGCAGTTTTTGTTCACTATATGATATTTTTGTCTGTGGAGAGGAAGAAATGTTATTTGAGCCCCAAGGAAGGAGAAGCTGAGGCTAGGCCCTGCAAAGATTGGCCATTTCCACTGGACCTTCTCATTTTAGTTTTTTTAACTGCAAAATGGATCTGAAAGTGTTTGAAAGTCATTTTGGGGAAGCTGAGTAGAAGGAGTGGTTTAGAACAGCTTTCACTTTAATTTCTGAATAACAGCAATGAAATGACTTTTCAAAATTACACCAGAGATAATATTCTTTAACTGAAGAAAAAGTTCCATTTATTTTAAGCCTTTTCCTATGAAATTCCTGTTATCTTTGAATAGAAGTGGATCTAATTATCTGCTCTTAGAGAAGTACTTGACAAAATGATTGCTTATGTACCCTGTTCACTTATTCAACCTTTCTCCAGAAAACAAGGCAAAGGTCATTTTAACAAAGTTCTATAATATTATGGGCTTAACCTCTTTGCAGTGTATGCTATGAGTTTCAGGAATTTTGTGAACATGAAAGCACAAGCTTGATTAATTCTGTATTTACTCTTCAAGATGGTTAGCCTGATTAGAAGACAGCCTAAGAAACCAAGATGGTATTTTAAAATGAAATTGAAATAATTTTTTTGCCCTGACAATTCTTTGAAACATCTCAAGAGGATAAAATGGAGGGTGACAGCACTGAGGGAAATTAAACAGATGAAGACTATTTGTAGACAAATTGCAGACATGTTAATCTTGTTAATTTACAGTAAAACCTAGCACTTATCCAGACCTCTGTCATGAGAAAGAGCAACAAAAGGGAGGCATTTCTAATTTCTCAAGTGCACTTCAGATTAAATTATGTTCTGCTACATTCAGTGAGGAATCCTATTAATGCCTATTTGGAATTGCAATCCTTGGGTCAAATTTGGCTCTGTTTTTTTTCTGGTGAGATTGGATCATTGTGTTAGTTTATTTTCTTGTGCTTCTTCCCATCCTCTGTCAATTGCTCTCTTTCTCCCAAATGTTGCCAATACCATAATCATCATCATTATACAAATTATGCAGAAGGACCCTGTGCTTGCATATTCTTACCATCCTCTGCTGCATTAGAGCGAAACAATGTCAAAGCAAATTTCACTCATTGCTTTCTGACAAGTACACAAAATCTAAACTAGTCCTTTTAAGCCACGCTGGTAGCAAGAGCTTGTAGGTAATTGCTATAGAATACATATCACGTAATTTTAGCTATCCAGAATGAAATCTCTTATTCCAGCTAATCATCTGGATTCACTTGAAACCCGACAGACAGTCTAGCACCTCCAGAGTGTGATTCTTCTCAGTGATTTTAGACATCTGTCTTGGGCTGAGATGTATCATCCACACCATTTCCAAGTTGCACCATTTCAAGGTTGCACCATTTCAAAGGCATCTCGTCACAGACTAAATCTCACTTGCAGGATTCCAGGCTGGTGAGAGCTGTGCAAAGACAAGTGTCCATGTCCAACACCCTTCCTACCTGGAGCCCCAGTGGCACACAGTTTTGTGCCATTTTAAAGGTGTTCTCATCGTCACACACATATGAATAAACTAATCAGCCCTTCTCAGAGGTCACAGGAAACTCTCTGGGGTCTGACAGACCACTCACAGCAACAGGGGTTCATCCTGATGGGATCCAAACACAGGACTCCCCAGGGAACACCCACCAGGATTTTGTCATATTCCACCCTATTTTAACATCCCCAGTATGCAAACTATGCAGCACAGGTTTGTACAAAGACAAGTTACACAGCCTGACTGAGGGACTCCATGTGTTTCATGGGATTCTGTTTCCTAAAGACAACAGACTGTCATTTTAAGCCTTCAGAAAAAGCAGAAAAATTATATACTCTCTGAGTTTCTCCAGTATAAAACAAAAGTCAAACCAAGAAAAAATATTTCCCATTTGTTTTAGTAGGTAGCACACAGCTGCAGTTAAGTCTTTGGCATTGGCAATTCTCAGGCATTTACCATCATATACTGTCCAAGGAAAAAATTTGTCATTTTCTTTTAATGAGGACTCAGAATTTTTGCTAGTTGCCAACAGTATTATTTTAACAGGCTGTTGGAACAGAGGGTGAGAATGGACTGCACTTGTGTAGGAAGTCATTAATTGTTCAGATCATATCTTGTTGTGGATTTCTGTGTGTAACATGAAAGTAATTTTGAGCAGTGACTTAGAATAATTACCACTGTGAAGAACTATTTCGCACAATTTCTTACTGAAGCACAGATATAGTATTGGAGAAGAAGCAGAAATGAATTAACATGTAGTTGAAGTACTATGAATTGGTGAAGTGGATTAGCATTAAATAAATTTGAAATGAAGACTAACAAATATAAACCTCCTTAGAGCCAGAATAGAAATATAATGCAGCCACTCTCAAGTAAGGCTGAGGGTTAAATGATGAAACATTTGACAGAAGCTAATGAGCCATCATCATAAGCAATAGGGTGTTAAAATGAAAAAAAGGGAATTGCTATGAAACACTTTTTTTCTGATTAATTTTTAGATTTTTCTGAGTACACTTCTTCCCACAAGTGTATGAATCCTGAACTGCTACTTTCTGCCAATTTGGAGCTGCAACTAATGGCTTGTGACCATATAATGAGTAGTAATGTTTAACTTGGATTCTGTGATCCCAAATGTACTTAAAAGTTTTGACATTTTTGTTCTACATGTGGCAGTGCAAGGAAAACGTCCTCCTAGTCACAGAGAGTTACAAAAATATTCATTATTTTGAGATACAAAATTCATACCACCACCCTTTCCCTTTTCGTGCTCTGTGGGAAGGAAAACAGAGATTGCACTCACAGATTTCTCATAAGCCCTGTACAGTTGGTTCTCAGCAGGGGAACGAGCACCTTAAAACTTCCCTGCAAAGGCAGAGCAGTGTGGTGGTTGGAAGGGGTGACCCAGGTGACCTCCCTGCTTCTGATGATGTTTTTTACGCCAGGCTGGCTGAAGTCACTTAGGAAAAGCTGTTTCAAAGGCCATCATCATTGATTTCTCTCTGCTGCTGCTGAGGTCAATGAGTTAGTGTTATCATGATTCTTACCCATAAATATCAATGTGAAAACTCTCATTGACTTCAGCATAAGTGAGGACAGGGCAATACTCCTGGAAATCCCATCTGCTGCATTGCAGTTTGCTGCTCCAGAAAAACAGGCAATGGCTATGCGTGCTGTACTGTGAAGGCTGAAACATTGGTACTTCAAAGAGTTCTTAATTAGTTCAGATAGGTCATAGGCCCTCAGAAAGTACCAGTTGTTACTATGGTTTTATTCCCTACTGATGGCATTTTTTCCCCAACTGACAGATGGAAAGTGTGCTTGCAGTGACCTTGTCTAGATATTCTTTTTTATCATTTGCAGAGAGTCAGAAACACGAGAAACAAATTCCTTCAGTAATTTGAACAACGTACATCCTTCCAGCTAAGCAATCTATGTCATCACCTGATTTTGAAATAAGTTCCTATTAATAAGCTATACCATCTGTAAATAATTATCATCAGGAAATCAGTTTTGAGATTGCTACAGTGCAAAAGATTAAACATTCTATCACATGTTTTTATTTTTTCCTGTGGTTGTAAACTTTTTTCAGTAGTGTCCTGAATTCAGGACACAACTAGGAAGAATCATTATTGTTATTTCTATGTGAAAGGGAAGACTGTTCATTTTTCTGATTTGTTCTCAGTTCACGACAGTTTGTCTTGACTTTGTTAGTTCTTAACTACCACTGTTTTTCTTGTCCTGTGACCGGTTGAACAGAACACACCTACCCATACCTGTCAATCCAGCAAAACTGAGAACTTCATTCTTTTTTACAAGATGGCAACAATCAATAACAAATTAAAGAACATAGCTATAAATTATTCATGACAGTAAATCCCAATAAGTGAAGTATGCCACATGATGCAGAACATTAAAAATTTGCATTGCTTGCCATATCCAGATCAATATTAAAGAGATTGTTAAATTGATATCAGGGAAAACAGCAAACATGGAAAAAAAATCAAAAGTGAACCACAACCTAAAATCCATAAATCAGTCAGTCATAAATAATCAAGGTAAACTATCTTTCCTTTTGTAGAATATACAATACATTTAGAGATCAGCATTTGTTTGGATATAATTTCAAAACTTACACTATGCAACTCTCTTGAAGTTTTATTTATTAGCAGAATTAGTTGTTCAGTACATTGCAATCACATGAAAGATCAGAACCACTAAACCTATTAAATTCCACTAAAGCTGTTGGTGATGTAATATTTTAATCTCTCTAAACTAGGTTAGTCCATTCGCTCAGAAATGAAACAGTAAGCAAACACTTGAACAATACTTTGGCCTCTCCCACACTCTACTGAAGTTGATGGAAATTCTTCCACCTGCTTTGGATCAGGCCTCCTGTTGTGATTTCATTCTCAGATCTGGAAATTTAGAGAAAATAGCTCTGCAACTAATACTGAAAAAAATCTGTCATGAAATTTACCTACCCTGAAGACATTTAATACAATAGTCCATGTGAATGACACTGAAATTTTTTTCACTAGCGGGGAGTTTATGGGGTCCTACATCCCGAAAGAATGACACCCAATTGCCCCTGAACGTTGACTTCATATCTTCAAGCATTGATATTCTGGATATACGGTGGCAGTAACAGGTTCTGATTCCTCCAGAAAGGCAAGGAAAATGCACCTGTAGTTGTAGCAATGCAGATCTCTCATGTCACAGCCTCTCATGTGGCATCTGATGATGCCAATGACGAGTCCAGTCCCAGCACAGGCAGAGGCAGTGGTGGTGAGCTCTGGCTGACAGATGCACCCCATAACTCCAAGGGTCTGCTGTACATCTCTGGATGATCCCAAATAGGCAAACAACCAAGACACTGTACACTATCCCCCGGGAGAAATCTGTTGTCTTGTCAGCACAATAAATGTGTTAAGCATCATTAGCAAGATTCTTAATTACCTATTTTGAATTAAGTAGTAGCACATGCTATTTACTGCTGCAGAAGAAAAAAGTAATAATTTCTGTGCAAATAATTATATCTATGAAATTACTCCAGCACTGGAGTCAAGGTAAAAGTAAATGTAAATATATTATGAATTGAATTCAAATTCTGCAATCGATAATATTTTCTAACTTGGTGAGTAATGAAAATTCACACTGAATTTTCTGCAACAATCGTTTGAACTGAAGGAAAGAGACCCAATTCCTTCTGAAATGAATGGGAATGCTGTTTGCAGTGCCCAGACGCACACTTTGAGAACCTTATCCTTGATCTTTTTTGATGCAATGGGTTCTGTTCTAGTCAAGGGCACTAAGAGCTGAATGAAAAGCTGTGTTTCCTTTGCTTTCTACAACAATGCCTAAACTGCTTCTGTTAATGCAGAGTGACCAAACACACATGTTTTTTCCAGTACAGGCAGTTCACTCTTCCTCCTAACACTTTTGTACAACTTGGTCTATTTTCTGCTTAAATACACAATTTACTAACAGATTGCATTGTATGTAAAAAGCCACTCATGAATGGAACATATCACTACTGTTTCTTCTTCACTACGCCATGGTGCAGACCTCAGATGTATCATTAACAGTCACCTTCATATTACTGAATATAGAAAACTATTTCTTAATTTCAGCCTCAGGACAGAAAAGGTAAAATTTTCAGCAGTATATTGTAAAGATACATTAGTTTCTAAGGAAAATATTTTGCTCTGTTAAGACTACAAATACATTGGATGAATGTGAGACTATTTGTATTTTTTATGATTTTTTTATTTTGGGGTTTCTGCTTACATGGGTTTTTGTCCTAGGTTGCAATATAAGATATATTCTATTACCATCTCCACAAGCAGTTAAAACAGGTGGGGCACTGTTTGATATCTCCTCTCATGACTCAACCCTGATAACTCCCTCCAGGTGCTATCTCTGTTAATGGGCCATCAAGAACCCACTGCATGACTCATGGAATTACCTCATCCCATTGTGAGATGCTCCGCTGAGGGGGGAGGAGCCAAGCATACCCAACTGGATATAACCTGGGCCTTGGAACTCCACCAGTCAGCCCTGCCTACTGGATTCCCAGAGGACAAGAGCTACCACTGGACCTTCAGGTGGAGGCCAGACCCTTCTACAGGATCACTGCTTCAACTGAACCACTTCACTTGGACTGTTACCACCACCCTGACTAACAGAGTGTCAGGTAGTATCCTGACTCTGTCAGGTTTTTTTCTTGTATTATTGCATTTATTTTAATTTTCCTATTAAATTATAATTCTGACTTGCAGTCTCCCACTGGCTTGTTTTCAAACTAGTACAGTTTTTTTCCTGTTTGCTCTATTTTGTCTGTTCCATATACACAAATTCAAGAGACCATAGAAATTGAAACTGGACTATGATCAAGCTTATGCTTTACAGTAGACTCTCTAAATGGACAATTTCCGGCTTTGTTCTCATAAACATAAAATGCATGGACTTAAACAAAATGATATAATCATTATATACACATGTTTTTCACTAGCACCCAATGTGACCAGGTTAACACCCATTGTCATCCTCAGAGACTTGTCTATTCATGCCAAGTACAAGTGAGAACTACCTCTCAAATTCCTCTACTTTCTATTCAAATTCTCACACTGCACCCATTTCTGCTGGAATGAAATCAATGTTCTCACAGCAATGGCAATAAAGGTCCCATCTTGGGATCAAATGCCATCCCACCCATAAAGAACTACTGGAGTATTTCAGAGGGAATGTGGTCTTTGCTAGAAAGTTATGATCTAACAGCAATATCTGCACTAACTAGTAAGAAAGAAAGCTCTCTTAGGTGTTCTGGGTTTTTGGAGAAGGCACATTCCAAACTACAGTCTGATTGTAAGTCCTTATATCTATCATCATCATCCATTTTATTTTATTCCAGTTATTAAATTGTTCTTACTTCAACCCATGAGTTTTATCTTTTTTTTTCCAATTCTGCCCATCCAGCCTGGGCAGGAATGGAGGTGGGTGTATGAGAGAGCAGCTGTGTGATATTTAGATGCCTCCTGGCATTAAACCATGACAGCCACACTGCTGACAAACCTTAGATGCTACTTCTATTGTATGTGTTTAGTTGAGTGAAGTTTCAGTGCACTCAAGAAGTGCTCAGAACCAGAATGAGTCCATTTTCATCAAGGATCTGCAGAAAACAGACTGCAAGCTGGAGCTGCAAAAAAAGATGAATAAGTTAAGGTCGTCAGAAAATATAGTGCTCAAGTGAGTTTAAAAATATTGAAGTTTAAGCATGGAATATTAGGGCAGGTTATACTGTGCAGTGCTCAGGAAAATTTCCTTGAGAAATGGGAAAATATTGAACAGGTTGAGGGCATTTACATAAGCATGATCATCAAAATCATCACCAGATCTGCAGAGGGCTTTTTGCCAGCAACATCTCCCTCTGTTCTTTCAGTTGGTAAGGCCATAACTTTCAAATTATTGCATACTCTTAGACAGATGACTTCAGATAAGACATTTCAGATAGTGATGGTGACACACAGCTCACCATGAGGTCAGGATTCATCAGGAAATGTAAATGTATCTCTTGAAGATGGATGGATAATGGCAAGGAGCAGTAATAGAAGCACAGAGGGGAAAAAAAAGAATGTCCCAGATTGCCTGATGAATCTGAAAGACATTTAGTTTGTGAGGAAAACAGGAGGAGCTATGTGTTCTCCCAACCAAACATGTTTCATCAGCAGGGGCTGGATTGTCAAATGCAAGAGCCACTTCAGCTGGCAGAGTACCCTGATGAAAACAACTTATTTACAGCCCTGGATTTCTAATGAACTGTTTTCCTAATTCCAGAGCAAGAATCATCAGTGTGCCATAGGAATTTTGTCAAAAGCACACCTAGAGAATGAGAGAGCAGCACTGCTGTCCTTTATGGCATCCTGGGTGTCACTGCCCTAAGAGTAGGCCCTAAGATGGATAAATTAGGAAAGGGTGATTAATTAGCCACCCCCTCTGTTATTTTGGACTCTGACAGACTTCTCAGCATTCCCATTCAGCAATGGGGCAGGGATGCTTCAGGTTTTGACTTTTATGGGTTTTTTTCTCCCTCATAAACAAAGTAAAACAGCAAGTGATGGTGGGGACTGCACGAGGTCTCACTGCATAGCATGTGGCTTGAGCCAGCCCAGGTGAATCAAAGGCAAGGACAGTGGGGTCTGCTGGCTACAGCTGTAGAAACACTCAGGTTTGAGCATTTGTATCAACTTCTGTTGGGGTAGGGGCAATCTGCCTGTGGCAGCTTCTCTCTGCTGTGCCGTGATTTATTATGACAGAGGCCAGAGTTAGTGTTACCTCACCCTGGCTGCCGGAACGATGAGTGTGTGCTTTACCTTGGCATTACTTGATGCAGAGCTCTCTCTCCCTCCAAGAGAGCTGGTGTTTGCAGGGTGTCTGTGTTTCTGTAGGAATTTGGCCAGCTCTGGCAGGTAAGCCCTGCAACATGTACCTCTGCATCAAGAAAAACCCAACCACAAAACCACCATGGGACAACAGAAAGATCAGAGGAACGCTGGTCCTCCTTTTCCTGGCTAAAATACCAAGTCCATTCATAGAAATAGTAATACAATACCCTCCAAACAAACAAACAGGGGAAAAAACAACAAAAAACCCACCCCTGCACTGTTTCAGAACCTATCTAGGAGGAGACAAAACCAGTCTTAGAACTACCCTTTGCCTTGCTTCTGCTTTGCAGCTGCAGGGTACTATTCAAGTTCAGCCAAATAAAAATTCTGTTCCCTCCTGTCCAGGCAGGAGAAGGTCATGCCAGCCTTGGGAGAAAGGCACAAACCAAAGGAATGGAGAATGCAAGGGAGCAGCCCCCACTCCTGGACCTCACACAGCTCATCTGACGCTGGGGGATAAATCCATCCTACCTCTACTCATCCTTGTAGGCTTGACACAATCACGGCCTCACTACCAGTGAACAACCACAACGTGATTATAGCTGCATATATAAAATCTGGATGGAAGGGGGAGTGAGTTTTCTTTTTTGCTTTGTTTTTAAATGTAGACATTTATTATTTTACTAAATTTGACGTTACCAAGAAACACATCACAGTCCTCTTATCCCTTTGGAGCAAAGAGAATCCATTATGGTGCTGCTGCTATTTCACTGTTTCTGGGGATTTACTGACAAGCTGAAGCACAAAGTAGGAAAGGCTCTAATGTCCTAATGACATGACAGGAACAATAAAAAACTGAGCAAATAAATGTGAAGGATGCCAGATTTTGGTAAAATCAAGGGACACAGTGCAGGGAATTTTAACAGCAAATACCTTCTAAGGCTGTTTGTTTTGGGGTTTTTTTTTAACACTGTCAGTTAAATCACCTGATAGGATTTCCTGAAAAGTCTAATTTAAGATGTTGTTCTGTTTTATTTATAAATATGTCATGGCACAAAGATTTGCAAGTTCATTTTTAAAAATAAATTTGACCATAAAGGTTACATAACGGAGAGAAGCAATGAGCATCTGTGGCATCATGGTGCCACATAAAAACACTGTTTGGGGGATTTGCTGCTTACGGACAGCTGCTTAGCAATGATGCCAGAGCCCACCTACTTACTTAGCTTTGACAGATGATCAGAATTACCCAAGAGCCTTGATTCTGAAAGACAGCTCATTTATTTAGTTATATACAATCTAAGTAGTTGATAAAAACATATATATAAAATAAAATTGCAAACAGGCTTTTGAATAGTAAAACTTTAATCCAGTCATTGAGTTTTGCATGGAACAATAATCAAAATTTGGATTTGCAGAAAATAAATCTCCTGACTTACTTTCCTGTTCTTTAGGCATCATCAAACAATCTTTTGCATCCATATGATGACTGAAGGAATTACCATCCAGGTATTTGCTATTACCTTAGTGCTGGAAAAAAAAAAAAAAAAATCTCTGTTTTTTTCTGTTTACTTGAGTCCTGTTGATGCCTTTTTCTGGTCTTGGGAATGAAAAACCAGACAGCGTAAAAGGGTTGGGGGTTAATTACTTCAGTATTTTAATAGGAATCCCGTCTGATGCACCCCTTCGCCGAGGTGAAAGGCATCGTGGTGCCCACCATGCATGCACCCCCCCACTGTCAATCAGTACACATTTTATAGACCTAATATGTCATAAACAAAATTAGGCAGTTGACTTTTGCTTCTTCAAGTCCTCATTATAATGTTAATAAAAGTTACTCAAAGTTCCCAGTTAATTATTGAAAGGTTTAGTTGCTAAGAGGAATAGCTATTAAAGGTTGTATTTGTTGTAATGTTTTTCCCAGTTGTTCCTGATACCCTAACAATGATTTAAGTTATGCCTTTTGGCTCTCCCTTTGAATAAATTGAGAATGATAATTGTTTTGTACTGTCCCTGTATACCAGTGTTCTCCTTGGTTGGAAGATGTGTTTTTGTACTGATTTAAGGTGTTAAATGTATGTTTTTAATGTGCTTTTACTTTGGAAAAGGGATCTGGGGCTCCCCAGTTAACTGAGATTCCTAACTGCCAGTTTCTAAAAATAGCACCTCACTGTTCCTCTGTCACTGGACTCCATGGCAACCTTGAATACTAATGAGGCTCCTTCCCACCAGAAAACTAACCCCTAGACAACGACTCAGCCATTGGTGAGCAGGAGTGACCTCACCATTTAAACCCACCAATTGTCAAGGGCTAAGGGGGCCAGACAGGGGGCAGGCAGGGGCGTTCCTGGGCGGGGTTAGCAGGCCATAAAAAGCCCTGTCTCAGAACAGGAGCTGCCATTTTCTCTGTGGACTAGCCTGGGGAAAGTCCGGTGTTGGAGGAAGGCCTCCATTTTCCACCTATAGCTCAGCTGCAACACTGTAGTCCTCTGCCACTGGGGCATATACCAATCTTGATAACTCGGATCTCCAATCTTGGTAACCCGGTTTTTCTTTTTCTTTTTTTCGGCAATTTTTTTTGTTAATAAACCTGATTTTGCTTCCGATCCTGGACTGAAGGTTGTCCTTATTTCTGACATAATACATTAGCATATCTACCCAAGTGGCCCAATAAGGGGCTTGGATGATCTAATTTCTAGTTTACAGAACATTTTCTACTGCAGGAGCCATGGCTCCTCAGGATAGTAGGATGTTTGGTCTCCTAACTCTACAAAACCTTGGCACTATGCTGAGTTATCAGACGTAAAGAAGTACAAGTATGCATGCTAATACTTGTGGATACACAGAACTGTGTAAAAGGTACAAAAAGGAATAGCAAAAAATCCTTTAGGCATCACTGTTATCTCTGACTGCCCTGGAGGTGACTTTGGTCTAATTCAGGTCACTTAGGGAAAGCAATGAGCACCACAGACACAGTCCTGTCAGGTATTCCAAGTGTGGAACCATAATTGCTGGCCAAAGAAAGGACAGCTGGAGGTGACCTCCAATGCTTTAATAGCTACATCCAGAGGAGAATTCTGACTTCAATCATGTAATAGTGCTATCCTAAAGAATCCAAATACCTTCTCATATTTATGCATAACCTGTTTGGAGTTGCCTAATTTTGTCTGTCAGTAGTTTTTTGATTTCCATCTTGTAAATATGAAGCACAGATATCTAGAAGTAACTATGTTTAATTTGATTTTTCTTCACATTAAAAGGTCATGCTTAAAATATATTATTCAAGAACATTTATAATTTTTTGTGCTACCTTTGAATAATATGTAATTACCCAACAATAAAAGTGTAATGGAACTATGAGTTACATTTAATTGTGCTTAGACCGTTCTTTTATTTATCAGAAATACTTTAAAAGAACATTTTTGCTGTAGCCTATATGTTTTATTCAGAGTTGTGAATTCTGTTTTGCTGATGTATTTCCATATTTTGCTTCATGTTTAATGATTTACTATTGTTTTTTCACTTTAAGTGTATGACTGAAGCTTGTTCAATGGGGGTTTTTTTACATTTCACTTCTGTAGATCTCTAATTTTACTGGTATTCAATTTAAAGTTGTAATATTATGATTCCTCACTTTCATGACTATTAATAGAAAGAGGAAATGCATCAGATGATATAAAAAATTAAAATATTTCACAGAAAAAGCTTTCTTAATGAAGATTACACTTGGAATGATTCTTTTTGGGAAGTAATTGAGATTACAAAAGTAGACATCAAACATGAAACTACAATTTAAATTACACCCAGTGATTACAGTCCATATCAAGTCCGAAGAGTTAATTTCTAATATCACTTCTATAACTTTATATTCAATTTTCACTGCCTGTTTCTTCACTGTCAAAGAGTCACACAAGCCACGACGTGAGCTGGAGTAAATCAGCACAAGTTCACTGAAATCTGTAAATATGAGAGTTTCCACCAGCTAATGAGCAACACCACTTTGGCAGAGAACATTGTGTTGTATCAACATTTATTTTATCTACACAGCCCTGGGAAATACCTTCTCACAGAAACACATGAAACCTGTGACTTTATGCAGTACTGAAAGCTTCTGACAATCCTGTTGCAGTTACAGGCTCCAGATGTTCCTGCCCAGCTGATGGACTCCAGCAGCAACACTGAGGAGTGAGAAGATTGGCAGAATCAGACTTCCTCAGCGCACAGGTTTTATTTTGAAGCTGGCCTAAGCTGGTTTAGAAGATGTGGTCATCCAAAAGTTGTTTCATCTGAAAAGAGGTGCTGGCTGCAAACTAGGCACCACTGAAACCTCTGACCATCTCCCATGCACCTTCCTAAACATTGCCTAATGGACAGGTCTAGAGGACAGGTCTAGCAGTCTTTCATTCTAACCAATGTTTCTACAAACTGAGGGTACAGCAAACCTCGTTAGGCACCTGCTAAATAAAGAACCAGGCCCACTGATTTCAAGAGATCTCTCCTCACGTGTATCAAGGTAGGCAGACACTCCAGATTTTGCCACAGGAGGGACCCACCTGGGACAGTGAGCTCCTGACACAGCACCACCAACACTGCTGCTAATGAGGCATTTTTCCAATGAATAAATTGAAGATTCTCCTCTTAAGGAAGGTTAATCTAGCACCTTTCATGAGCACAGTACTCATTAATATGTATCTTGCATTTCTAAAACTTTGTCTCCAGCTAAAAAAAACAAATGCTCTCACACACAGTGATTATAGCTATAGCTATTCATATTTCCTTTTCATCTTCCCCACCTCTTGGGGTCTTAAACACGAAGCAAATTACTGCATTGCATTTGTACATCCATAAGTGGCAATAAATCTTTTTAAATATAAATACCACTGTGGATTTGCATGTCTTTTGAGAGAAAATATGACGGGAGGACTTTGGAACCCAGCATATTTTTCACTAGTTTGTATAAACATATAATTCAGTTTTCATTCTCTGTTTCTGTCATAATTTTTGTCAGTCCAACAAGGCGCTGAAGCTCAGGCCCAACTTTAAACTTGTGCCTATTCTTGTTGTCTTCACTGAGACTTTGCAAGGGCCCAGGCAGAGAACAGAATGGGACTCTATGGGATGTGGGAGGTTTAGGAATGGCATAAAAAGAGCCTGTGGTGACACCTGTCTTCAGTATCCTACCAGAAGGTCACCACAAATCAACTTACTCCAGAAACTGATTTTAGACAGAAAGGAAATGAAATTGCACTGAGTACAGTGGGTATTTTAAAGTAGTCTTTTAGGATGGAAGCTTGCCTGTTGGCAACGCTGTAGTTGTGGATATTACAAATGAAACATTGTGAATGTCAAGGCTTTGGCAATAGTGTGACTGTCCTTGACACCACCTAGAGGAGCAAGAAAGGGAGGGAACCATCCCACTATCATCTTGTTAACATTCTTGACAAGTGCACTAAGGACACTGGAAAAGCACCACACTGCTAATGCTGCCATGTGAGCAATAGACATGCCAAATTCTAAAAAACACCTCCCTCAGGGGAGCAACTGAAAGCTGTTTACAATAGATCAGAAACTCCTGTCTGAGATTTATCAGTGACTGTCACAGGTGAGAAGTGTTTACTAACAAAGCCAGAACAAGTGACAGAGAAGGTGATGACTCCTTCAGGATGCTCAGCCTTTGGAATAATTCATCTTTTAGCAGCAGCCCTGGCAAGTCCCACACTGGAGCTTTCAGCAGGCAGCTTGGGCACAGCAAAAGCATTCCCTTTGCTGGGCAGATCTAATCAAGCCCAACTGTATCTGCAGCTGCCCCGAGGCAGTAAGAGAAATGGAAAATGAATCAAAGCGGATCTGATTCTGACTTCCATGAGAGCACTGCAGAGATTCATTTCCCTGTATTTGATTTGACTAGATTAGATTAGAAGAAGTTCTTTACTGGGAGAGTGGTGAGGCCCTGGCACAGGTTGTCCAGAGAAGCTGTGGATATCCTTGGAAGTGTCCAAGGCCAGGCTGGATGGGGTGTTGAGCAACCTGGTCCAGGGACAGGTGCCCCTGCACTTGGCAGAGGGGGTGGAACAAGGTGATCCTTAAGGTCTCTTCCAAGCCAATCCATTTTGAATGAAACTCTGGGAAACGACTTTCTTAAATTGCATGAGGAAACCAGAAGCTTTGCCTACCTAAGGCTCTGTATCAGCTGTATCATACAATCAACAGAAATATCATTTTTCTATTCTGCTCTCACAGTTCATAAATTTTACTCTAAGAATTGACTGGAAATTGCAATTGGTAACTAATGAAGGAGAACTGAGAAGTCCCTAAAAGAAGCCGGGAATTTTTTGATAGATGTCTCATTATGTTATATTTTGACTGCTCAACCAGCTGTTCTTTTTTAAAATAAACCCTTCATTCCAGGTTTGCTGCAGTACATCACTTTTTTTCTTTTTTTTTTTTGAGATTCCAGAGAGTGTTTCCTTCTACTTTTGGAAGCATCCTTCAGGCCCTGACAAGTGTCTTCCAGGAAAGCTGACTGAAAGTGCACTTGCCTTCTTAAATTAAACAGCCACTGTCATTTGCAAGCAGATTTCTTTAGAGACAACCAAAAGCCATGCAGACCTCAGCCTACTTTCTTTAGGCATCTAGCAGCCAGACATGGCACATTCTAACAGGCCCTACCACATATTGGCATCAATGTCAATACAGTAAACCTTGTCTCCTCACCACACCAACATACCCTGCTCATTACAACTATTAACAGGTCCATGAGCAGGAGGAGAGGACCATTTTCAGCTCTGATGGATGGACAAGAGCTCTGTTCTGCATCTTCCTTGCCTGCTGATACCCTGTGCCAGAAGCTACATCCTAAAGATTCACCTCATTTCTTTCCTGTGGCCACATATTAAGTTTTCCTGCTTAAAGTGTGTTACAACATAAATATTCATCAGAAGCAGGTTAAAGGATAGGATAAGAATAGTACATGACTACATCAAAAGGTATTTCCAAAGAAACTGTGTTTTCATGTATATTTTCAATTACTGAGATCAATATGGGTCTTTTCTTGTGGCCTAGATAATTTCCCTTAGCAAATGCAGATAATAACCCTCCCTTTCTCACATACTGAGTCCCCTGTTCTGACTGCAAGCTCTTTGGGAAATAGATGACCTTTACTTAATCACTTTAGAAAGATCCAAAATTGCTCTCTAATCTCACTTGCTGTTTATGTGCTCTGGTCTAAGTAGTGTTAGAGAAAAAATTACCTGTGTTTTCACACCTCTGTCTTTACAGTAGAGTCATTAAGAAGTTTCTCAGCAACACCTACATTTAAAGGCTTAAAACAAAATACCATTGAAACTCCTCGAGGTGTCTTGAGGTTACAATAGCCTGTGACAACCAGCAGTTTGCAAATGGTAGCCTGCAGCCATAACAAAAGGCTTGCTTGATTTCTCTATTCAGGAGGTGGGAGAGTAAAGCAATAAATATGCAATGTGCTTTCCTCCGTGGAAAAGAAAGCGCAAAACCACAACAAACAGGAACAGACAACAACATTTGGAGATAACACTACTAAAACAGAGCCAAGTGGCAGCCTGAGGGCATTAACCTGCCTTCCCTTAAACTTCTACTGTGTAGAATCATTGCCTACAGGATCCCTGTTTTGCTGAACTATTTAGCATCCAATGATCGTAACATGGACCACATCAAACCAAATGATGACCAAATGAACTTTTAACCTTTCTTACATCTTCTCTTTCCCTGCACCATAAATGAAACCAACTTCCATCATCCATCCTTTATAAACTCATCACTTTCCCCTCTGTGTTGTTTATCTAGTGTGTCCAGGATTTTTGTCTTTTTTTCTTTTTCTTTTTTTTTTTTTTGGTAAGTTTTGAAGAGCTTTACAAAAGGAAGAGGCAAAAGAATAAAAACAGGCATCTGAGAGAGCAATAATAAAACTGGGTGGCAGCTGGAAAAAAAATGATCTTGTGAATTAGGTGAGATTCATAGCTACTGAAAGAGAACGTGACTCCACTGACACCAACAATCTAAGAAATGTGTGCAGATATGCATTTTTCTCTGATATTGCCATTCACAGCAGCAGCACTGCTAAAGGAATCCCCTGACTTTCCACTAACACAGTGAAATCCTGTTTCTCTCATACTACCAAATACATTTATACCTAAATCATTGAAGTCATTGCTTTATATTTCACTTTCTGAGACACAGCCATGGCTGATTCCCAGAGTTACTTCTTCTCTGAGCAAAAAACATATTATTATCCCTGCAAGTGACTATCTAGTGAATTTATTATATGAGGAAATTGTTAGACACATACAAATCTCAGAGCAATTTAATCCATGCATCAAAATACTTGGAGTGCTGAATAAATTGAAAATGGAAAGTGTGATACAGATCTGTGTTTGGAGTAGAAGCAAAGAAGTCACTCAAGGAGTTTTGTTATCAAAATTAAAGTACTTAAGATTTCTTAACTCAAAGATATAAAACTTCCTTCCTGTGGGCACTGCAGAGCACTTAATTTTTTAAAATTATAATAAACAGCTTGAAGTTCTATCAAATCAGATTTGGTTTTGGGTTCTTTTGTCATTAGGTTTTTTTTTTCCCCAATCAAATTAGAAATGCAATGCGTTGGAGGGAAGACAATGTGCTGAGGCTTCAGTGAAGCAGCAGAGAGATGCAAAAATCTTACTTCAGAAGTGGGACGCACCACTGACATCACCCATCCTGAAGCAATATATCAGTTACCCCATTTGGGAATGCTTAGAATTTCCAGTTTATCACAGAATCCAAAGTGTGATCTGCTAGGATTGAGTTTAATGCATAAATGAGGAAAAATACGTTACAGGGTTTAAAAGCTTAAACTTTCATGGTTGAAAGAGTTTTTACCTTTGTGAAAAAGCCCCGAGCACAATACAGCTGAATGACTGCTCAATGCGACTTTCTGAGAGGCTTTCTCTGCTCCGCTAAGACCAGCTTAAATGTGCTTTTCTTTTTTTCTTTCAATGAGTCAGAAATTGTCCTTTCTACAGCCTGAGGGAGCATTTACTGCTCTTCTAGGTGGTACAGCATTGTTATCAGTCTAGGTACTGTGGTGCCCAAATGCCACCTCATCCAGCAGGGGAGCTGCCAGCACTGCGAAGCTTGGGTTTGTTTGTACTGTAGTAAATGAATGTTACACACACAGGCAAATCCCGAAGCAGGGGGTGTGGCAGCACGCAGGTAATTCAGTCTCAGCAATCCCAGGTCAGCACAGGAGTCTGGTGTCAGCAGAGCCAGCCCCGCCTCACGCCTGTGCTTCAGTCAGGGACTGAGAGAGAAGGAGGCTTCTGCTGTTTGCACAGCTCCCTTCCCTCTGCTGCCCCAGTGGGAACCAAACCACTGCAATAGCTCAGTGGCAGAAGTGTCGCTCGGCTCCCAGGGATGGAGCTCCTGTGCTGGCTGCCTGGTGGCATTATGGGTGACATTACAGGGGCACTGCACATCGACAAGGGCTCACTATGCAGACCCGCCCATTTAAGAGAAAACTAATATCCACGTGCTTTCTGGCTCCTGTAACACAGTGGATTAATAATAACTAAAATAATTAGATAATACAGCCCTATTTTCAAAGGTGTGCTGCCACTATCTCTAAAGACAGCTGCTTGATATTTGCAAGTACTTAAAGCACTTTGAGGATTGGAGACTCGCTGTAGATCCACACAGCTCTTTGAAAAGTGGACAAACTGATGCTGAGCTCTCTGGATCCCCAGTGAGACCCAAGTTCTTTTAAAAATTTGATGCCAGATGAAAACCTGATTTTGCCTGCAAGAAAGCTCTATTGGCAAAGAAGTAGGCAAAAAAAGAAGAAGTACAAAGTACCTGCATGGTCAAAGTACATCCTCCTGTCTGTCTTCCCAGTTTCTTTCAGAAAGCCTGAGCAATTTCTCTGTGCTGTGAGGTAACACAGCCTCATCTTAATGCAGGAATGTGAATACAACAGTGTAAATAATGGGAGTACATCCAGATAAACATTCTGGATCTGTATCAGTTCTTTGTGGGTATTAGCTAGTGAAAAACTATTCATCCATGTTCAAAGCAGCAGTTAATTTTGTGTTTTCTGTTATTTTTTTCAGAATGTAACATATTTGCATAGCATCTTGCATTGTTCTGGGGTTTGGTATAAAAGTTTTTCCCGTCCAGTTTAAATGCCTTACTGTTTGATTTTGGTTGATGCATTTTTATTTTTTTTTTTAGTGTCAGAAGCAGAAAAATTCTTAATGGCTACAATCAATATTCTGTTACCCTTACATTGATCCTTTAGCTTTTGAATTCTTACTGAGCTGTTAGACCATACAAGTAAAAGTAGATTTACTGGTGACAACAGTAAACCATGTTCGAGTTATATGTTTAAGTTATTTTTATGATTGAGAGTTTCCCATTCAAGCAACACCAAGGATTTCATGGAGCTGTTGAACCTGTACAGCATTGCCAGACTGCAGATGTGGCATTGCCTCTGCTCAGGACAATGGGGTGAGTTGGGAAGAGCTGAGGGTGTAGCAGATTGTGCTGAGGGCTAAATACTGGATAACTTCTGTGACTACCTAAATGTAAGATGCTGGTGAGCGCTCTTTGCCATGAAATCATAACACAGCCTCAGCATTTGAACCAGTCTCAGGCACAGCTTCCAACCTCCAGCTGTTTTATTTTCTAGTACTTTTAATATTTCCATATCTGCATATGATTTTGTGTCAAGCACACACATTATTCCTATTAAAAAGGTGCCATATAAACCAATTTCACTATTGCTACTGTTACAAAGTATGAGTTGTAATTTCTTCCCAGAGGAGAATTTAATGCACAAGAAAAATACAGCTTCCCTGAATGTGGCTTGAAAATTTATAAGGACTGACAAGCTTTTGTCCAAGTATCTTATATTTACAACAATGTGATCTGGTGCCCAGTGTGATTAGCACAGAGCAGATCTATGGCCCTGACAAGGCTGCTTTGTTCATTTCTTAGAGGACATAAACCATCACTAAGATGAGACTTAACATTCTTTATCCCAGCCCATTTCTGTGAAGCCAGACCTAACAGCCACCCTGCATAAAATGCACCCAGCCACACAGATGGGGGGCTTTAGTCTCCCATGATGGTGCATTGGCAGTCTAGAGGATGAGCAAAATTAAAAACCAAAATATTGACCCATTTTTGTTCTTGCATTTCTACATTTTTTGAACTGAATTATTCAGCTTCTCTCCCAACCCTTGCATCAAAAATCTCACCTCAGTCTGCAAGAATCTTTTGCTCACTGGCTGCACTTTTAAATGTCCAGCAATCAAGATGATTAAGCTACGTTACAAATCTTGCCTTCTGGTTATGGATTTTTAATTACTCTCAATTACTCCTTCTCTTTTTTGATCCTTTATTACTTGTTTTTGCCAAACACGATCCCAATCCAACAGCCATTCAACTCAGCAGGAGCCATTCCATTAATGAAGTTTTGATCTGTAACAGCTTCTTTCATTTGCACTGCAGACTATCAGGATCAAATCACAGCTGAATGATGTGGTAAAGCAAATTGACTCATGAACAGTATAAAGTCTGGCTTCCGGATAACTCCTGTCCTGTGATCACCCCCATCCCATCTCCCTGGACAATTCCCGTTTCCCCACAGCTGTATCACAGCCCTGCACATTCCCAGTCTCCCTGCTATTACCCTCCTCTCCCACAGCAGCTCCCTCTGCTCCCCAGACCCTTCTCCTGCTGCATTCTACATCAGCCCAGCCATCCTGTCATGCTGATTGCTCTGCCCTGTGCTGTGCAGGCGAGGAGTTGACTGAAAGGCTATAAACTATAAACTCAACGGAGAGCAGTGAAGTACTCCCTGTTTATCTCTCACTAAAGGCCCTTTCCCATGTACCCAGCTGTCAATTGTAACAGAATATGCAGGAACTTAACACCTTCCAGATCTCTCTGTGCTTTCAAATTAGTGGATATTTGCAAATTTGGTTGGAGTTTGCTAAAAAAATATCAAAAGCTGCTAGGAAGTAAATTACTCACAGAGAGATGGACAATGTCATCACAAGTTGTGTTTCCTTAAAAAGTCGGACCAAATGTTCCCAGAAGAAGGCTACAGTCTTATAAAATCACAGACCAGATATGAATGATAGCACACTGGCAGCCAAATAATCCATTTTCAAGAACAGGGTCATAAAAGAAGAGCTTGTTTGCTCAAGAGAAGTAATTCTGATGTGCATTTGCGGGAGAGTGTGTAAAGCTCTCAAGGTTACTGAATCTGCAGTGAGGGAAGTCTTGTTTCCAGTTCCCAGGCTGCAGGTTGCAATCCCAAACAAGTGATCACAGTTAAACAGATAATCCTGTTTATTCTGGAGTTTAGCTTGAAACAGAACAGAAAATCTCAACTACCCTTGATTTTTTTACCTGGAAACTGAACTGAGCATCACTGTGTAGGGTTATGTCTTTGCAAGGATGAATTTCACTCTGAAATTTGAAATGCTCAGCTTTAGGGGGAGTAATTTTCATTTTATTTTATCCACAAAGTTTACTTCCCCCTTCTGCTTTGTATCAGGAGAACAAAGTGAACTTTGCTCACCAAGAGAGCTCATGCAGAATGTCAAACCATTGTCCTCTAGCTGCACATTCAACTGATGTTTACATCTGCAAGTTCCACTGGAGAAATAAACACACTGAGCACAACGTTGCCATCAGTTAAAATACCAAGCTGCCTCTTCACAAGACAGGCCGTGCATAGCTAAGCATCAAAATATGTTCCCAATACTCTTATTATTATGATATGACCAAAGAGTCTTCACAATTTAATGATGTTATCTTCTAGAGGGATGATAATCTCCTGCTTCAGTGGAGACAATAAAAATTCTTGTACTTTTACACATCTCCCTGCTGTCAATACTGGATTTTTTCCACATTTTTTTTTTCTTTATGTGGAACGAAGAACCATCTACCGAACACAAATAGTGACTAACAAGCTGAGATAACCCCATCGAAAAATGATTGTTATAAGATCCGTGACTTTTTCCTTTCTGTCCTTCAAACAAAAACTCTTAAAAGTTGACAAACTGAATTTTCTTTTTGACAGAAACACCAAACAATGCTCGAAACACTGCCCACATCTGTGAAACTATATCTAATCAAATTCACGCCTGTATTGGTTGCCTGGGTGACAGACAGTTGCTCCTGCAAACAAACTGCAAACAGCAGAAGGAAATGTGCTCTAACTGGAAGCATCTACTTCTCTGAGCTTGAGCCTTGTTAGTTTAAGAAATAATCATATATAATATGATCTTATTCACAAGGCAGTGGATGAATGGAGGAGGGACTGATTGGCTCACTCGTGAGGATAAGGAAGACATAGGAAAGGTTGTGAGCAAATGAACATAAAAGCCCAGCTCCATTTTTATCATTTTCTCCTTTTCTTCTCCCTAAGAAGCTCAGCATGGCATTTGGATGTAACTATATGTCCTTGCATAAAGGGGTCATTCATTACTTCTTTTTCAGCACATAGTTGAAGTTATTGTCTATGTTTTCCCCTCAGAGCACAGGCCCAATGACACACACAAGAGATGGCTCTTAGGAACCTATAGAGATGTGATAGGCATTGCAAAGGCCATCGTTTCCACAGCAATGGGGATCATGCAGGAGCTCTGAGCCAAACTCCATCTCCACCCCATTCCTCCCCCTGTAATCTAACTACACAGGTTTCCTTCTTCACACTCACCACGGGGGCTTCCGGGGGAATCCAGCCACATTTGGATGGGTGAATGTCCCTCACACACTGAAATATAGGACTTGTATAGACAAACACTGGCTTCAGGGCTCACATGATTTTCAAACAAGTCAAGTTTGTTAACCTCAAGCATTCAAAAATTATGTGTTAATAAGATTTACTTATATAAATTTACTTCAGTAAGTTTAACTTATATAAAATCTTGAGATTTGACTAATGAATATCTTTGCATGAGGTTTAATTTCTGAGTTATAAGACTTAAACCCCTTTTCATACTAAGGTTGGCTTGAAAGTTAGATGGGTATTTTTTGGTGGTGTTGGTTTAAATTAATAAAATGCAAGCTGCTTACAAAATAAGTCAGACCCAGGACAAAAAGGATCTAAACAAACAATCATTATGATAATATTCACAGTGGCATGCTATAAATTAGGCATATTGCAGCTGTCCTCTAACACTGCTTTAAAAAAGGAAAGAAAATAGAGTTGTCAAAGGGCTGTTCCTTATTGAAACCTGAATAAATTACCTGCTAAAAGTAAGTACTGCAGAGGAACATACTTGTACTGCAGATTTCCCACACTGCTATGTACAGGCTAAAGCCCCTAAATAGTGCCTTACATCATGGGTTTCAAGTTGGTGGGTGTAACTGCAAAACTGAAATCATCACTAAAAAACAAATATAAAGATGCCAAGCTGACTTCCTGGCTACAGAGGCAGAACTGACAGAAACAAGGGTAATGCGGGAAAAGTTCATCATTGGGATGGTTACTTGCTTTGCCAGCAAATAAGCCTGGATCAGCAAGGATCAAATGCTGGCTGCTCTTCATGGTCAGCTTTTCCACCAGATTCACAGCTCTGTTTATTTTGGGGAGTTTGCTTTGCCCTTAAGCAGCAGTAGCCACACATTACATAATGCTGGACTGGCCACATGGCACAGATCAATAGAAACCAGCTGTGAAGTAAATACTTTCTTCATCTTTACACCTCTCACGTTTGTATGGTAGAGATTTTGTACAAAAAGGCCTCACCTCTGTGCATGGGTTTTTCAGGCATGTGTGCACATGTGCTTTTCACCTCATATAGTGCAATCAACTGGCAGAGAGCTCCCAAATTCCCTTAGACCCTGGTGTAATTCCAAATCAAAGAGAGTTACTGACCATGGTGTCTTTAAACTTGACCAAACAGGGGGACGTTCTAAAAGGTTGGTATGGGAAAGTTTCTTGCTCCCTTGAGCTTTGAAACAAGTGTGTGGCTGGGCTATGGAGGAAAAGGGGAATTTCTGTTTCCTGGTGCCTTAGTTTAAAATATTTTTTTAAGGTAATGTCATGCTTTCAATCAAGAGAAACTGTCCAACAAAGCCTCATCTTTTTCCTCCTTCTCAGACCACAGTCTACTTCTGTGTACATTAAGCAGATTGTAAAACTGCGTGCCCAGGACTGGACCAGGAGCAAGGATCATCTCCTGCAGATCCTGCCAGCACTAGCCTTCCAGCTACTGCAGTCCTAGCTTTGAACAAATGTCCTGAGGCCGTTGACTTTGGTGGCTGCTGCTGATATGCTTTTCCACATTGAATCAGATACAGAGGAAAACACGCCACAGAAAGTTGTGAACATGAGCAAGGAAATGAGGAATGTGCCATAAAAGCAAGAAGAGCCCTCAAGCCCCCAGTATTGCAGCATCCACCATATCTGCCTCTGCTGACCTTACCCAGAGGGATTTGCTATGTAAGATGAAGAAACTGTCATATGTACTTACAGAAATCAGTAACATACTGAAGTATTGGAATTTTTAAGGACTGATTTTTGTTGTCTGTTTTTTATTCCAGCTCTGGAAAAATTGTGGGCAATCTTCAATTTCATAAAAAAATTTCCCTACAGGCTTTTGCATACATATCAACCTGAAACGGATTATCTGTTTTTCAGCACTGAAAAATGAGATTCTTCCCAGTGGTTTAGCAATAAAAACTTAGAAATTATTTTAAGTTTATTGCAAAGCAAGAGACTTTAAAGTTTAGTGCAGTCTGAAGAACATTTTTTTTCCTGAGAAATATATTTTTATTTCCTGCCCCCACAGAATTTTTTGGCAACTCTAGAGAAAAGCCAACAGGTCACGATGATACCAATGGCTCTTTGGGAAAGCATCAGGAAAATGAAAGTTGCCTATTGTACTTCTTCTTCATGAGAGACCTGGGCTTTTTTGTTTGTACATCTTTCCTTATTGCTGAGTCATTTTATAGTGTTAGCTGTGCAGAATTTCTAAACCTGTCTTGAAACGGAATGGTTAAAATGAATGAATGAATGAATGAATGAATGAATGAATGAATGAATGAATGAATGAATGAATGAATGAAATATTAACCTAGGAAGTAGAAACTGAGGCAGAGTATGTGTACTCTGAAGCAGTACAGAAAGAAACAGATGCCAGTAGAGTCCTAGAACTCCTCATTTTGTCTGAGAAGAAAAAATTCTCAACAAATTAGTGTTAAATGACACATACCTTTAGGAAACTGCCTTATGAAGGGAATTGTATTAAAATAAAACATCAATAAGGAGATACAATACAAATAAAAGATAAAAAGTATGATACGTAGACATTAAGTTTTGCTTTAAAAATCATATTTTTCTGGGACAGTTTACTATTTGCTCTTACAATAAAGAGCTCTGCGACATTTAGTACCAATTTACAATTTTTTAAACCAATTAACTCATTACCTGGTACAATAATCTCTATGAAGACAAGATTCTGTCAGCAATTTGTTGCCCCCTTCACACCTGACTTCAAATATGAAATTGGGCCATCACAGTCTACCATGGCCATCAAAGCCACAAACCCACAGCCATCCACCTCTACTATAGTCACAGCTGAAAGTGGAACTTAACAATGTTTCATAAAGGTGGGAAAGCATGACTTTTACTTTTTATCTCCTGCACATATGTCCCAGGGAGAATTCACAGGCTGTGCTTCCCATTTCTGGAAACAACACACTTTACTCTGTAAACACTGGTCATATGCATCCCTTAGGTATCCGTGGTTACAAAGATGGAAAGAGCTCCTGGATTACATCCTACTTGTTTTCCAGCTTCTGTTCCTGTGAGGGTTGCTGCAGCAGCAAATACTGTGGGTCTGAACCAGAGTCTACCATGGCTGACAAGGAGATGACATTAAATACAAATCTGAATATCTGAGTAAATTAGGCAGCTGGTGCCACCCCAGTTGGTCTTAATTTACATGCAGAGTAAGCAAGGAAAGAGGAGAGAAGACGGCATTAGAGACCACAAAGTATTTTCCAAGCCCACATCATCCTTCCATGGTATCAAGTGGAAAAACCTGTTACTTGTTCTTCCAGCACATTGCACTTCCATGAACACCAGAGACACTGCAGACTCTGGATCCACTGTAAAGGTCATCCTGGGGCTACTCAGGTCAGTGGAGCTCTGCTGGCCCCAGGAGAGGCTACCACAGGGTCTCCATGCCAAACTCACCTTTCCAACCCCACAGTGAAGGCAGGGCTAGAAACATCCTCAGCTGCTTTGACAGGGGGCATTCCCCAACAAAAATCTGGCAAATTTCAGGAAGGTGTCCACTGCTGCCCTTTAAGTGGTTACAAAGAAAGAAGGAGGGTGAGACTGGCATTTCATAGATACCCTTTGCTGCTCACTGGGTTAAATAAAGGAACTTCACCATTCACATACTGGAGTTAATTACCCAAAGAGAATAAAGTGCTGCTCAAGAAGCTGAAATTCACTGTTTTCACAGAGGTTAATACATTCAGTGGCTCATTCCAAGCTATGTTGTTCTAAAAATGAAGGTGATCTGTGTTCTGCCACCACATTTCAAAAATTGCTGTTTAGTCTTGGATCAGAGAAGAGCTTGATGACACCTTGCTATAAAAATAAAATGATAGATTCAGGTCTGCATGTTACAGTCCCACAACACTGATCTTTGATATTTCTTAGGCAAACTTTCTGTTTGAGGTTTGGAGATGGTTTTATTGTTTTTTCTCTCCTGGAAAAGGTTTGTTGCTCATATTCAACCTCTGAAATCTCTGTCATACTATTTTTCAAAACCAGCATTTGATCTTGTGAAATAAATAATATTAATAATTCATGAGAAAGAGATTTTAAAGCCCAAATTCCACCCTTCCTTTCTTCCTCCTACTTTTTCATTTGGCATTAAAGCTATTATAAACAGGCACATTTTGGTAACAAACTAGACTGCCTGTGGATAGCGGGAGTATCATCAGTTAGAGAAGCAAAACCACGCAAAGAAAAAAACCCTTTAAATATAACACTGCACCAATAAATACTGCCAAGACAGTATTGATTCAGCATACTCTTGAATTATGTTAAAGCTTTTAATTCCATGATCTCTCACTCTTTTCCCTTAAGACCATATTACATTAAGTCATATACCTGAGACCTTATACTACAGCATTTAAACATGACTGACAGCATTAGCAACATTTTCAGGTTTGTGAATAAAAAGCAATTTATTTTTTATGCATCTCTACAAATCTGTCTTCCTAAGTTAGCAATTTGTTTCATTAATAGGATGTATAAGCCATTATTTAATATTTTTAAAAGCATGTGACATATTGCAAAGCCTTAAACTTAACACATTGTTTCATGAGTGACAGTGGTCAAAATTTTATACCAAATTGTAAAATATTAACATCAGTTTTCAGAATCTTTCAATCCCACAGCATGGCTGGCTGCTCTTTAATAAAAGGGAGTGGTTTTAAGGATCCATCAACAGTTTGTGTCTCCACTGGCTCATCAGAAATGCCAAGAGAAGAGTGCATTTCTGGTTCTAATGCCCTACAACATAGACTGGGTGATACAGCAGAAAAAGAGCCCTGCTCCCTGCACACAACCCAGGCACTGCTGGTTCTTGGTGCCAAATGGGGGAAGACTGATGTTCCTCAGTCCTATTCCTTGCAGGTATCTGAGATGGCACCAGGGATGACTTGTTGGGGTGATGCTCCTTGCAGAGAGGCTTGCACTCTCCCCTGGATGAGAAGGGATAAGGATGGCAAGAACAATCTCCAAATCTACAGACTCCCGGGGAATTCAGAAACATCTTGTGGCCTGGAACCATTTAACATTGCCCCTCAATTGCTTTGGAGTCCACCTTTCACCAGGACTGCTGCTCTTAGAGCTCTCCTGAAGTCATGGAAGAACATCAGGGTAAATTAGCCCATCTGTTTTCATCTGGCAGGGATTCAGCAAGACACAGTTTAGCAAAGTGCTTAAATAAATGCCTAACCTTAAGCTTGCTGTGAAGGACCTAAGAAAATGCTTTCCTGGATTACGGACAAAAACTACTGGAAAATGAAGGAAGTGTTCATTGTCTGCAGCACAATCAGAGGCCTCACAACAGAGAAGGGGACGGCGCTCAGGGTTTGTGTGTGTGGGATGGGACACAGTCAGTGGAGATGCTGGCCATGTGTGACCACAGAACAGGACACAGATTATGGTGTGGAACTTCCACATGCTATTTTCATGGGGAAAAAAAAAGATAGGGGGAGGGTTGCACAGCACTGCTTTCTGACAGTGCTTAAGCTCTACTGGCTTGCGTTTTGGGCAGCTTCACCCTCCAGGCATTAGAGTGGCACGAGCCCCAGGGAGGCACAGAGGTGAAGACTGAATTCCCAAGGATGCAGAGACAGCTGTGCTGCCCAGGGGTGCAGGGGGCACAAGCACAGGGACAGTGCCCTGTGCTAATACCTCAACCCCTCACACTGGTCCATGCTCTCTCAGCCATGGGAGGTAGAATAAAACAGCTCAAATTTCGTGTGATGATGGGGGTAGTGAAGATCCAGGTGGCAGCTTCTCTACAGGTTCATAATAACTCTCCCTTTGCAATACAAATACTGCCTGCAGGTGTTTACTCCTGCCTTTTTACAAACTAAAATGAGACAACACGTTTGCACATGACTAATCTCTTCATAATGCATTTTACCTCCTGTAAACTGCTTATAAATATAATGATTTTTGAAAAGACTGAGAAATCTGCCAGATCTTTACATAGGTCCTTGCAGATGACACAATCCATCACCTTCCCAGTAAAGAACTATACAAAATGAAATATTTAATAGGTGATAAATTAAATATTAACAGCCAATGCATCACAGACATCTCCAAATGTTTATGTGAGTATATAAGTTAGGGTGCTTATTTTTGTGGCAGCTCAGTCTGTTCCCCCCTAACTCGTTTTCTAACTGCTACATGGGCCTCTAAGCAATCCCACGGCCCCAAAGTCATCTCCAAGCAAAAATTCCAGCTCCAGAACTCCAGACCCAAGTTGGTTCAGTTCCTCCTTCAGCATCTCTCAAACATCCCCCTACCTTACCACGAGCTTCTTAGCTTGCCTGTGTCTGGCTCCATTACCCACACTGAGTTTTTACTGTAGTTGGAGGTTGTGGTGGCACATTTACCCCTGCTTTCATTCACACCAGAACAAACCCAGCATCTTCCTCTGCAGAGGGACCTGCAGAGGTGTTGAGCTGGCAAAGAAGGGGAGGCTGAGGAGGCTCTTCAGGCAGCTGGAAAGTGCTGTGTAAAGAGCAGAACACCCTGCTGGGCTAATTAGAGAGCTCCTACTGGATTTATTCCAAGATCAAGGTCCTAAACTTATTTACTTCTTTAACTCCCATATCTCTGAAAAGCTGCACACTTAAAATACCAGACTGCAAGAGAAGCACTTAGGCTGCTTGATAGGGGAGTTTTGAAAAAGTCAAAATTTTCCTCCCCAGAAGTAGTTTTCTGGCAAAGAGTATTAAGTTGTCTGGGACAGATGCTGTCTCACATGGAAATCAGTGGGGTTTTAAATCCTGTAATTTTTTCTCAACACCTGAAAAAGATCCCCATTCTGGCAGTTCACACAAATTCTTCCACAGACGTCTCTTGAGCAAGACAAGCTAAAAAGAATGTAAAGTTTCCATTTTTAATCCCCTTCAAAATAGCTCAGGCAGGTATGATGGAAGTAGCTGTGAGAGGTAATTGCTGCACGGTGGCCCAATTACTCACATACTTCAAAACAACCCAAAACTCCCCCCTGCTATGAGTGAAGGGCTTAAAAGGTGTGGGTTATGAAACAGATAGAAGCATCATTTCAGATCTATGCAACTGTCAGTTTAAATATTTGTTTTTCTTTATTCTTACTACAAATTATCATTAACCTAAATGTGGCTGTTACCAATGACTGGTGTTCTTTGCGTGTGGTTGGTTGGTTGCTTTTCTTTTTAACTTCAAGCCCTGTTTCAGATTAATAAAAGCCTCCAAACTCTACAGGAAACTGAATTTTGGAAGATTTTTGTAGTGCAACTAATACCATAAAGCCCTGCCCCATGATTCATTGGGTCTTTAGAGACCTGCTGAGGTGTTAATATGCCTTAACATGACTTGTAAAGGTTACAGACATGGAGTGATATATTTTACACAAAGGATTCGCTTTGTTGTTTTTCTTGGATTTTTTGTTTTTTAACCAAAAAAACCTCCATCATTATATCAACTATAAACTTTTCCATGTAGTTTGGGTTGAGTTGGATTCTCCTTGTGATAAGTTCAAGTAACTGAAACCCTTCTTCACCCTTAATTACAGTAGCAGTGTTGGGTGGTGCTGCATTAAACTGACCTTTGGCTTTATGCTAGCAATGCCAAATAAATAATAAAAAAATCACAATTTCCCATCAACAAACACCAGCATATCTTATCATTGACAGTGTGAAGTTGTTACTACAGTGCCATCTTCAGTGCGTTACATAAAGTGGAGTTTTCCTGTAGAGGATTTTTCCTTTGTTCCTTATGGGTTGGAAATGGATTAATGGAACTTCAACTGCAGACAGGAATGACTGAAAAAAAAAAAAGGTGAAAGCCTTCTCTCTTTGTTAAAAAGAAACAGAGTGTTTTTATTAAGAAAATAAACTGTTATACCAGAAGCATATGTAATTATTAGGCAAAGAAATCTGAATCTGACCACCACAACAGGTTTGGAGGTAAAAAATGATTGTCCTGATTTACTGTCAGAGACACTCAGCATTACCACATGGAAATGCAGTTTTGCATGTGCACATGCATTATGTGCAGCATATTACCAAACCCTGAGAGGTGTTACTGCAAGTTTCACTGTGTGCTATTTACAGACAGGGAAAACCAAGTATCTCCACACATCTGACAGAGAACCTGGGCCAGCAGTGCTGTGGATGAAATCTCACTTGGTCAGACAAGTTCTTCCTACCTGGTCCCTGGAGTTCAGCCTGGACCCAGAAGTGAAGATTACTTCTCCTATTACAAAAGGGACCAGCCCAGTATTGAATAGCAGACAGCCAAGGAGAGTCTTATGTTCTTGATTACAGAGCTCCTGTGTGGCTTTGCTTGTGGATGACACAATCCATTGACAATGCAATGTCAACACAAGGATGTTACTGAGCCCTGCTACAGCCTTGTTCCTTGGCCCAAGCCCAAGATGTTCTGGGCCATGGCACAGGTGTGCTCCAGAGGGTAAAGGAGAAGGCATTTTGGCAAAGGTCACTGCCATGCTTCTGTCGCCTCTGGGCATATCTAGTTCATGACAGTTCTAGTTCTAGCTCATAGCAAATGCCTGCAGAGTGGGTGTGAGTTCACATTGTTGCTTCAGCCCCGTACTGCTCTGAGAGCCACTCAGACAAACTGACCTCATCCACGTATAATGTCAAAGGGAATACTTGTGTGGAGAAAGGAAACAGGAGCTGATGCCAACTCCACATCTCAGCGCCACAACTTGTCAGCATAGCAAAAATGGCCAAGGGTGCCAATGTTACTGGAAAATATGAGAGATTTTATTATTATAATGCAGATGTTCTTTTGGGAGGGAATGTATTTGCTTGTCGTTTTTAGGCTTACATATTTTCTTGTGGATGGCTCAGAGTTGTATTGCTCTGTACAGAGTAAACAGATCTATGTAACAGTTGAAGAAAAGTCTACAAAGAGGAAAATGCAGCTTATCCACTTGCAGTGATATTTCTCACTCTGAACAATAGAGCGCTATGCAGAGTACAATGGTATTCCTCTTTTGAAATGGATTGTAAATACTCATCATTTGCATGCTGCTTTCATTCTGAAAGCACATTAGAAATGTATAGGAATCCTTACCAACACACTTTAGAATTTATAATCCTTACTATCTTTGCTGTCATAAGTGGTATAAATTACTTGACAAAGCTACACAGAGAAAATGCGTCACACTCTTGTTTTGTTGACCAATACAGCAAAATCATAAAATCATGCTAATGGCATAGCTCCAACAGCTGAACTGAAACTCCAGATTCTAGGGGAAGCTACTTAAAAGATAAAAACTCTTATAGCATCCATATCTTATATTCTTGAGAAAGGATTACAAAATAGGGGCCTTGTTTGTTGGCAGAAGCCCAATTCTCCCAAATTAATTCCTGAATATTTCACTTGTACTTTCTGAATATTGCACTTTGTTAAGGCAAAAGTCATTTTCATTGGAAAAAAAGAAATCTTAAATCTAGATTATTCACGATGTTGTCCCTCTTTAATTTCATCTTTAAAAACCATGAGAATTAAAAGCAAAGCTCTTTTTCTAGACATTTGGACCCAATTTCCTGATCACATTTGTAAAACCACTGATTTATTGAACTGATTGTAGAAACAAAGATCTTCGTAAATATTAAACAGTGCAATGACATGCTGATATTTAAAAAGGAAATTATATGAACCCCAATTATTTCAAAGTGTTAACCCCATCCAAAGAAACCACCTCTTGTGTGACATTTGCACTCTTGTTGCAAACCAAACTGCAGGCACAACTCAACAGGAGCTTGAAGTCTGCTCCTGAAGAACGCCTGCTGACCCGACTCCCATTAAAGCAAACAGGGAGGGAGCATTCAAAACCTTGCATTTCATTTCTACCACACAAAAGACAGAAAGACACTGAGGATGAATCTTTGCAACTAAATTGTACCCTGAGCTGCACATGTAAGTCCCTTGGCACCCAGGGGCATCTTCTAACCCAAGAATGGAAGTTGAAAAGTTGCATGCTAAAAATATAAACCCAACTGCTTTCTTCCTCTCTCCCTTAGTAAAATATTTTTTAAGTGCAGATATTAGCCAACGATGTTGACCATTCTTTAAAATAACTGTATTTTTCAATCTGGAAAAATTCAAGTTCAGCCCATTTTGCCTTTCAGAAAAAAAAAAAAAAAAAAGAAAAAAAGAAAAAAGAAAAAAAAGGCAGTTATTCTTCCACCCTTCTCCTCCAAACTATTTTTGGGTATAAGCAAACACAGACTGCACATACACGAGACTGGTGACCTGGAGCCTTATTTGCAGTGTATAGACAAGAATACCCTGCTGAGAAGGACTCACAGGGTCTATGAAATCCTGCCAGGGAGCAAGAAAATCTGCAGCATTGAACATCCTTTCCTGCAGTTTCTTGCAGTGAAGAGCTCAAAATCTGTCAAAACATGCTGCCCTTTGTGATTCTGCTCATTGAGATGCACTTTCTGTACAGCGTCTCATATTCAGATGTGAGCATCAATATAGCCCATGAGGAGAGCCTCTGCCAAAGCCACTGCTCAGCAAACACTGGGTACAGACTGACCCCCACACCCAAACAGTCCTCAGTGTGCACAAAAATATATTCACACCCCAGTTAAAGCCTCGCTGAGAAATCTCTATTGCATCTGGTTTAACCCAAGTAATTTGTCCAAGACTTTTCAGTGAACAGTGACACCAAAGACCAGCTTGGGTAAGTGGGTGCAGATGTCTGCAGGATTTAGTCACAGTCTGTCAAGATTCAATTGCCTGAATCACATTTACTTTACACTGCAAAACTTACAGTCATGGAAAACTACGATTGTCCAGCTCCAAAAGCCCAGCACAAAACTTTCCAACAGAAGCTTAAACCATTTCCTACATTTCTCTGTTTTGGATCATACACCATCTGATGTGACTCAGAAACCATCCAGGACAGGCTCTTAGTCTGCCTTTTTTAGCTGTTTTTTAGGAACTGACAAATCCCACTCTTTGGAAAGTGCCATCAACCGAAGCCCAGAAAAACCTTCAGCTGTACAGGACTGGCTCACTGAATGTGAAGTAAGAGCATGGAGTGGAAGGATGCTCTGGAAGGTCACAGTGCACACATTTCCAGGAAATTACAGGAAACTAAACCAAGAAATGAAATCCTCATGGATGAGGGACATTTAGGAGTATTCTTTGTTACTCTACCTTTACAAAATGATGACTAAACCATTCAGAGATCATGTTCTGTTTTCTGGTTAATGACGAAAAAGGCAATGAGGTACCACTTGTTACCCATCAGAGTTGTACTGCACTGTGTTAAGCCTTCACATACACACATACAAAAAATTCAGATTTAATAACAACTAGGACTTTTTTTCTTATCTGATCTTTATTTGTGCTTTTGAGGAATTATTTATGGAATTATTATTTAGGGAATGGAAATTCAATATAACTCAGTATCTGTTATCAGTGACTGGTATTTTAAAAATAACAGACTGTTGAAATGTACTTCTTTCAGACAATAAATGAATTATCTGAAGTATTGCTAGTGAATACAAATAAAATTAGCAGTAAAACAAAGATATTTGCAATAAACTCCCTACTTAATGGAAAACAAGAGCAGAGTAACTTTGCTCCATTATAGGGAGCAAGTAAATTGTATGGTTAAGAAAGCATTTGTATTTTATGTGAGATCTACCCCAAGTCTCTGTATAAACCAGCAAATTTATATAGTTTTGTACCCATAGTACAGCTCTGGGATGCCTGCAGCTCTTGAATCATTGTAGAGTTCCACTGACATCAAACAGACACAGGACTGCTCTTGGTCTGTGCCCTCCCTACAGTCATTTGAAAATAGCAACAGCTTTACCACACAAATCAACAGAGCATAAAGCAAGATTATATTACATTTCAAGTCAAAAATTACTTATTTGTATTTCAATGATGGCTAGATCTAGCATTTTCTGCTTTTTTTGTTCACAAGGCTAAGGTGGATTTGACTCCACTGAAGTCTGTTCAGTCAGTCTGGATTTACATTGGTAAATTTCTGAGAAGAGTTTGTCCCTGAGCAATAATATTTCTATTTTCCAACAGAGCATCAATCATAATACATAAGGGTGAGTGAATTGAAATTGGGAATAAAGACTAATAATGACAAAACATATTAACAGAAAACTCTCAAGTTCCTCTGCATTCAGGAAAGCAGTGCACACTTATTATCAAAATATGAATAATTAATTCTTGGTTTTCCAGCTTTTCTTTAGAAAGGAATTATATGGAGTATTACACGTAGGCCTTTCTTAACTAATGCTGTGGGTTTGTTCCTGTTGTTACACTTCAACTGGAAGTGAAAAAAATCTGTATCAAGTCCTGATTTTCTACCCCATACCCCATTCTGATTCTCATTCGCTGCCACTATAATGCCTGTTAAACCCTGCACAACAGGGAATGTTTAATCTAAATGCAATTCTCTTCCTGCTCTTCTCCCTTGCCATGAAGATTTTTATGAGGCTTTGTAAACCATTTTAACTACAAAATATAAATTTGGAAGTTAAACTACCTAAAGATGTCTTTTGAATTTTCAGTTACAACCAAATGAAATGGTAGATGGATTGGTATTTTTGCTTCTGTTAAGGACAAATTAACTTTTTTTTCCCTCTGAAAAAATTGTTATTGAAAATGACTAATAAGAAGAGAGCAGAATCAAAACAAATGCCCCTAACATTATTTAATAGCTCCTCTAAGCCCTTCTGGGTTGAAGAACTCAGAATTCAACTAAAAACTAAACTCTGCTTGTAATGGGAAAAAAATTCACTGACTTTGGAGGGATTATTTGCATAACAGGGGAAAGGAAGATTTTGCTGGACAACAGAAGATGAGAAAAACTTTCTAAAATACAACAAATTGAGGTGATTAGAAAACATTACTGTTTAACTGCTTTACAGATCTCTCTCATCCATATACAAATAATCCAAAAGAGAATATCACAGGCACTTAACAAAGTCTAGTTTCAGAAATACAATAGTACCAAACAATTTTATTTATATTTCATACAAATTTTGAAGTCAACACTGACTATTTTGATGTTGATGAAGGCAAACAAAATTAATAAACAATAAGTTTCTGTGTTTTACATTGGACTGGATGTCGTAAGTAACTGTCTCAATTATAAACTAACCTAGAATAGTAATGATCAAAACAGGGTAAAGCCAATACATTTTGTTTTCTTTACTTTATTTCAAAATAGAGTGATTGTAAATACATTCTTGTTATATTTCCTTCCTAACTCTTTGGATGCAACCAAAAGAAAAAGTCTCACTGTGCTCATTTCATACAATATCAACATACAAATCATGCAAAAGATATTATAGATATTATACCACCATCAAGTCCTGGATGTTTTTTCTTGATTCTAAAACATTTGTTAACATTATTCACAAGGCCATGCCTTTATAATTTATATCATTGTTATGGCTTTAAAAAAAAAGCATTTAAAAAAGATATTCATACTAGATTGCTGCATTATTGTCAATCTTGAACACTAAATGCAAAACAAATCACCTGTTCTTGTGTTCTTGCACCGTGGTATTTGCTTTCTGATAAAATTGCACAATTTTTTTTTTCTTTTCCAAGGAAATGATTACACTTTATTGATTTCATTTAAAAATGGAAACTTCTTTATAATACAATGAAGACAACAGATTATGTTAACACCTTCACTGATTTAGTTTATGTCTATGGGTCTTAACAGCCATTTTACAAGCATGGCCACTCAAACCAATATAATGAACAGACAGACCTGTTAAGCCACACCCAAGAGTCACCTTCTGAGAAAGACTGACCAGAGATTTGAATGGACATCACACTAAAACTGCTGTGCAGACACATACACCATCTCAAAACATGGAGAAAATAAACTGACACTAAGGCTGCCATTCAAAGTAACAAGTTCACAGAAAAATAGTTTTGCCAGCTTCTGCATTCTTCACGCACACTATTATGCCTACATATTGCACCATACATTGTAAAACACTTAGGAGCAATTTCTACAGGAAGGTCCAGATTGTGCAACCTTTACTGATGCTGGTGAACCTACACTCGACTGCATAACCCCAGAAGAGTCACTGGGCTCTATGGATTATGTACAATGGTTCTGAGCTGGCTTGTTTCGAAGTCAATGACAAAACTCTATCAAGTCCCACTCTTGGGCAGGTATCTAATTACTACCTCAGGAACAGTTCCTCTGCACATGATTTAGGTTGAGCTGAAATGCTTTAGTGGAATTGGGGCCTCAGAGATCAGGAAACTCTGACCCAGTGTAATGGTACAGCGTAATGGTTCAGTTCTTCTTTTGAGCAGCAAATAGAAGACACCACTCCAAAAACCAAAAACAAACCTCAAATAAATAATAATAATAATAAAAAAAAAAAAACAAATCAGAAAGAACACCCCCAGAAAACCTCACAACACAAAATAAAACAAAAAATCTTCAATTTTTTTAGCTGAGGAAGGTATGATCACTTATCATTGTTATTTTGACTCAGGGCAACACAAGTCATCAGTTTTACCGTCACTTCAAAGTATTTCCTTATTTGCTATTTTTAATATTTTGAACACATTTCTCTCAGGAGGATCATACAGCACATGCCAGTGACAATGCACTGAGTGTGTCAGACACCTTCTGCTTTGGCAAATCCCAGTGAACTCGGACACATCCTCGAGGCCACACAGCACTGTCCAGAGCAGACCTGTCATCCCCAGCCTACTGCAGGAGCCAGCAGAGTCTGCCTTGTCAGCGCATCGTGGACACCCCTTAATCCACAGACAACAAACTCAGAGACAATAAACTCGTGTTCTCATCCAAACCTTAGCCATGCATTGCATCATTGCTCAACCAGGAACTTTTTATGCCAGAACTGCATGTGCACGCAGCATCCATGTCCTGAAAATCCCTATGACATTCTGAATTAAGTTAACTATTGTGCATGGATAGCTGCAGCTTTTTGAAAGAAACTCAGCCATTAATTTATCTGTTGTACTTTTATTATCTGAAATCACGTATATACTTTTCAGTATGGAGAAAAAATAACAAAACCATCCTCTTTCTAAGCCACAGGAGCATAAATAAATGTCTGAAAGTAGAGAAAGGCTTTGTTTGCTTTCTCTTAAATAAAGAAGCAGTCCTTTTTTTTGCTGCTTTTTTTTTTTTTTTGGTCTATTTTGTTAAAAATATACTGCAGACTGTTTGCCAAGTATTATTCCAGAATAAAAATTTCAACTCAGTGTCATAAAGCCCTGAAATTAGAGGTTTATATTGGAAATAGCTGACACAGCCTTCCCCACAGTATTATTATTATTGAGTCTTGCTCTAATTTTTGCTAGATTCAAATTCATGAAAAACGTTCATGTTTATATCCTACTATCTTAACTGACTTATGTATTGATTATAAAAGGTAGGGAGGGGTAAAGGTTCTGAAAGCAATGGAGATAAGAGGGTCTTATCCAAAGCTCATCAAGTCAAAGAAATTTTGTTAATCTCATCGCATAGATTTGCTGCAGGATGCTTTACCAATATATCTCTATTCTCATGTCAAAGTACCATCTACCAGAGATACAATCAGGATTTTCCATTCTCCTACCTTTTTTTCTGGCTGTTCAGATTCAGCTGTCACAAAGGCAAGCTTTTACTCTCTAGTTATGAGCTACACAGTCCTCTGAACTGAGACCGCTATATCCATTTTGCACTGTGGTTTTAGACAGGATTTGCACATTGTTCACTGTTCTGGTCAGGTTTTGCTGACTAACAGCAGCCAGAGAGATAATAAGAACTTCTGCATATACAATAAAAATATTCCCCTTAGCATGAATTCCTGCAAATACTTGTAGTGAAAAGTATTTAGATTAAGCTGTAGAGACCTGAAAAGCAAGAAAACTGATTGCAAATAATTGCCTGAGAACAATACTAAAAAATTAATGAATCTATTTTAAAATGCACCATTGGTAACAAATCTGAAATAAGATAATATGCTAATCTCACAAGAATAGTACAGAACAATTTTATTATCATTATTATTATCTCTGATCACTTAATTCTGGATGATGCTATACATTACATCCCCGGTTGCTGTTTGGTATATTGTTCTGGTTTTATTTATACTGAATGATTAATGCATTGTGATCAGGAAAACAAGTCAGGCATATTAAATACATATTAGGGAGTACATATTTTTTTCCTATGTAGTATACAAAGTATTTCATAAATATGAATTATATTACAAAAATAATTTCTGCTACGCTCACACAGTAAGCACTTTGACAATTTTGGACAACCTCTTGGGGTTGCAAGAGTTTCACGTAACTGAGAAGGAGCTCTGGTTTTAATTGGAGATGAGTCTTAGAACAGATTCTGCATAAATATCAAATATTTTCTTCAGATGTCACGAATACTGCAGAAGTCAGGTTGAACTATTTTCTTTCTTTTTTTTTTTTTTTAATTTTCTGTATAGACATGTATGCTTCAAGTGGTCAGATTTATTTCATAGGTATGTAATGCATGGCATATTTTAAACAAATATTTGCACAATTGAACATTATAATTCCAGTGGTTTCAAGATGCAGCCCATAAATGTAACCAATTTACACATACTATTGAATGTTCTCTCTTTGCATGCTTGTTACTTTCCAGATAAGCGTTAAACAGTGCCATTAGAACACCACAAATCAAAGGATTACTCCAGTTCCACCAACTTAAATCCACGTGCAGGATGAAGGACCCAGCTGAAGTACAAACATCAGTACCAGGTTTCTTGTGTTTGTTCTAACAAATCACAAGGAGATGATGGTTTGCATTTAAGATACAAAACATATATGCCTCTTGAGGTTAAATTCAGTGTAATGTGTATAAAGCATCCCTTTGGCAATAGAGTTTGCAGTATCCCTACAGGATTCCACAGGGCATGAGCTTTATGGAGTAAAATCTATTAAGGAAATTCTCCTCTATTCGACAAATCATACGCAGCTACAGTTAATCAGACACCCCTGGATACACCTGCCTTTATGCCTATCAATATAATATAGTATTTGGAAGTTAAAGTCAACAAAAGGCACTTTCATCATTAAATAAATGTCCTCTGTAGGCAATAAGATTGTATGACCTATATTTTATTCAAAGCTGTTTGTTCTTCAAGGACTTGTAGGTAGTCAGGTGAACCTTGAAGTTTAGCTTTTAGTTCAAAATATTCACTTTTTCTTTGTTCTACTACAATTTTACTATGATTACCACCTATTAGAGATTTCTTGGTTTTTTTGTCTTGCAGTTTCTCTGGGTAACGTATTTCAAAGCCACTGACCCCTATGCTGTTGTATTCTTTTTTACTTTCAAGAAAATTTTGAATAAATACATTGGAATCCCTTCCAGGGAATAACTCATCCAGTTCATCGATTGTGCTAAGTCTTTTTCTGGTATCCACATGCAATAAATCTTTCTCCTTGTCATTCATATTTCTCAGAATGACTTTTTGCCCTGGTGGGTCAGCAAACGTGAAGCCTGTTTCAGACTCTTTCAAGCCACAGGTATGACTTTTGCTCATCTGCTCAATGGTTTGAGGAATGAAGGCCTCTGCACCCAGTCCATCTTTTTTGTTTGACTTGTGATCGTGCTTTCTTAGCTGCAGTTGCATAGAACTGCACTCTTGATTTCCAATCCCTTCATGCTTTACAGCTGGTTTTTTGTTGCGCCGAAGCACAAAAACAAGAAGACAAAAAGCAACAAACACTGTTAAAATCAGCACAACTAATATGCTCAGGATTAGGATGGACAATGGAACTGGGCCACCAGGAGGACTCCGGACTGGTCCCGGTGGTGTTGTAAAAATAACAGCGGGCATGGGACTAGTGAACAGAGCAGATGGTTTGTTTAAAAGTTTAGGGCAGAGAATCTCATTTTTCAGAGACTTAAGTTCTATGTTAGCAAACTGCACAGGTGTTTCACATTTCAATTCCTTCACCACAATACCGTCATTTAGCTTTTCAAGCCACAGCTTTAAAGCAACTAAATCACAAGTGCAGTCCCATGGATTACCTTCCAAATCTATCTGTGTAAGAGATTTTAGCTGATCAAGAACACCACTTACAGGTAAATACATGAAGTGATTGTTCCTCAGATTCAGTCTAGCAAGTGGTGCACCAGCAAAAATATATGCTGGCAAGCTTCGCAGAAGATTGTTGTTCAGGTAGAGCAACTGCAAATTTGGCATTAAGTCAAAGGTGCCTGCTAGGATTTCTTTGATAACATTGTATTCCAAATACAGATATTGCAGGTTGTGGAGGCCAGCAAACATTTCTGGGCTCAGACGCTCTATCTGATTGCCATTGAGATACAATCTCCGTAAATTTGTAAGGTTGCGGAAAACATCTCCTTTGATCACTGAAATCCGATTGCTGCCTAAATGGAGCAAATCCAGCCCCTCAAAATCAGCAAAATCTGTAGTATCCACATCCTTAATATAATTGCCGTTTACATGTAGTTTCTTGGCATTTAAAGGTTTTGGTACGAGTTCAGCCATCGATTCTATATTTCTTTCTTGGCAATTTACACTTAATCCCAAGTCTGAAGGATGAGTTTTGCAAACACAAGGGACCGGACAAGGAGTTAAAGGAGGCACCCTGGTCTGGTAAGATACGATTTGACTGAGATTGCGATTAGACAGTGCTTTGCCTGCTACTATTCCCGAGATCTTCGAAGGATTTGTAGTCTTTGGCGGCTTTGTGACTAATCTGTGCACTGATGTCTGAGTGGTGTGGCCATTGGGTGTGCTGTAACCGGGCTCCAGCTGCGAGGGAGGCAGGATGCGCACGTCAAAATCACTCCCTGTCCCCATGGAGCACAGCTCCTGCTTATTGGTCTCTTTCAGCAGCCTTCCATACAAGTCACTGGGTGTTTCACAGATAGCCTCTCCGATGTAGATGTTGTAGGGCATGTTCTCCAGCCATGCTTTCAAAGGCAACAAATCACAAGTACAATTCCAGGGGTTGTCTTCCAGCTGCAGTTCAACAATTCGCCCGATGTGTTCCAGAACTCCAATGTATGGAAGCTTCTGTATTCTATTCCCCCGTATATCCAGATGGGTTAGGGAAGCAAATCGAAAAATATTATCGGGAAGGAATGAAATCAGATTGTCATTAAGTATCAGGACTTTCAGCTTGTGGAGCTTATTGAAGGCTCCCCGTTCAATAAACTTGATTAAATTGTAGTCAGCTTGGAGATACTCCAAGTTCTCTATGCCAAGGAAAGTGTCAGCCCGGAGAATCTTTAATTCGTTGTTGTTCAAGTGCAACTGTTTTAATGCACTAAGGCCCATAAAGGCCCCTCCCTCAATATTCTGTAACTTATTATTACCCAGTTGCAAGGACACTGCATGTGTAAAATTAAGAAAGGAATTTGGATATAGAATAATTAGCAGGTTGTTTTGAAAGTTGAGGTGGTAAAAATTAGACCATGGTGGTTTAAGCTGATTTGGTCTGTAGACTGTAACCTTCTCACAGTTGACATAGAGTACATTCTCAACTGACACACAGGAGCAAACATTGCAAATTTCCACAGATATATCAGCATCTGCAGTTGTAGAAGAAACTGGAGATGACAGAACCAGAAAGAGCCACAGAATCATCTTCTTATGATCAGCAAGCAACCTTAGGCTCCTGAACAAAGATAAAGAATCTAAAGAAGAAAGAAGGAAAGAAAAAAGAAAATGTTTTTCAGTTGACATTGTTCCAAAACATCATTTGGATTAAAAACTGTATACCACTGAGCTACTGTACCTGCCAAGGAATATAGATAAACTACAAGGACTGAATTTAAAATAACATGAAAGACTTTAACAACCAAACAAATGCACGGGAGTTAGGATGATTTCAAACACAGAATGTAAATTTCTGTAGACAAACAACTCTCAGGTCTGTCAAATATATTTCTCTCTCTTGTACATGCCAAGCATGCATAACTAACAAAGTAAAATAACCAAAGGAGATTCCAATTTTATGCATATTTACTCTTCTCAGTTCTGCACTGCTCATGTGTTGCTGTGCATTTCAGGGATATTAAACACAAATGCTGATGTTATGCATGCCCAAACATCTGGGCTGGGATAGCACAATATAGAAAGGATGGAGATGCTGACACAAAAAGCAATGCCAATACTCAGTACATGTATCTAAAGCAGCAACACATACAGATTTATCCCTGTTATAAAGATATTCACTCAAGGCATACACACACATTGTTTCTGTCACTTCTGATACCTGGTTTGAATAAGTAGGTGATAAACTGACTGCAGAAATACAACTGTCCACAAAGCAAGAGCAGCTCTGGGTGACCAGTGGAAGCACACAGCCATGGAAGAAGCATGCACAAGCATACAGCCCCATCCCCAGGAATTACAATACACTGACTTGCAGGGCAAAACAAAGTCACAATTCGCCAGCCTGATACTATTGGAACCTGAGAACTATTTTTTTCCCTAAAACATTATGTAATTTGCTCTTATTCCTGCATTGATAAGAACCCTTTGCATATAGTCAGGCCAGCTGAGCTGCCATTTCTTACGCAGAAGAACTCGAGCCACAGCGTTTCCTCTGAGTTCCAAGGTAGCTTTTTTTGCCATTTTTTAAACAAATCAGTCAATAATCAATACATAGCACACACACACTTCCCATCTTCCCATTACCCCCATTTCCCAACTTGTCCCTTTCATTTCCTGCTGTGGGAAGCCACTGAGTTGGCAGGACGGAGCCAGAAGGAGAAGTGGAGAAAAGCAGGAGCCAGCTGGAGGGAGGAGAACCGGGCTGGAGGGAAACACAAGGGAACGATGTGCCAGGGGACCTGGAAGGGAGGGCAGAGGAGGGATGCGGACAGACCACAGGACAGAAGGACAAGAGGGAGAGGGAAAGCACAGAGGAGACAAGGAAGGATGAGAGGAAGGGATGGCTGAAGGGGTCAAGGAAGCCGCTTTTCGGGAGCACGGGGATCAGGGGGTGCAGAGCAGCGGCTGCCGATGCCCGCAGGCTCAGGACCCGAGCGAGCGCGGCCCCAGGGGCGGAGAGGTGCCCCCGCCGCTCCATCGCCCTCCCCGGCAGGCGCCGTCCTCCCGCATCCCTGCCTCGCCCACGCCCGAGTCCCCTCTTGTTCCTCAGCCGCGGGGCCTCGGCCGGTGCAGTGCGGGTTGCGGGCGCTGCGCGAGGCTGGCGGCGGGGCGGCGAGCTCGGCCAGCGGTACCGGCCCTACCGCAATTTTTTGCCGCATCCGACTCGGCCGGTGCCGGCTCCCCGCTGCCGTGGGCGCCCCGTCGCCCTCCGGCTCCCGGCGGGGGAGGGCGGCAGGGCACGGGCGCACATCCCAGCCGGGAGCGGGCACAGCGCGGCGGAGCAGCCCCGCAGCCCCTTCTCCGTCCCTTCGCAACGAGGCACGGCCACGGTCCCGCCGCCGAACGCACTGAGCCCCCCCCGCCCCGCTACCTTCGCAAAGTCCAGCCCGCGGCACGTCCACACACCCCCTGCCCC